>APFE031609684.1:58344-84842 GCA_000404065.3 Pinus taeda
TATCTTCATCAATAAGAGAAAATTGGATAAAGTCACCGTATAAGATGACTCGTCAATAGTATAATGATATATCTTATATAT
Source organism: Pinus taeda (assembly GCA_000404065.3). Lineage (NCBI taxonomy): Eukaryota > Viridiplantae > Streptophyta > Pinopsida > Pinales > Pinaceae > Pinus > Pinus taeda. The sequence continues at coordinate 58,426 of APFE031609684.1, forward strand.
CAGTAAATCAATAAATCAGAACAAGATCCAATAAGACCCATGGATAGTTGGTTCACTCATATTAATTTTGAAGCAGAAAATATTCAAATAAAATAATTATATTTTTTTAGGCCTAGTTTAAAGAGATAATTTTTTAGTATGACCCGTGATGAAATTGTAATGTTGCATCATTTAAATTATATATTTAAATATGATATAGATTTAATACATCAATTTTTTTATGATATATTCCATTAAATAAATTCAATATTTTAAAATTATAATTATCTCAATTTCAGACACGGAATTAAAAAATCTTAAAAAACAAAAAATATGATTAAATATAAAATAGATTTAATGCATCAAAAAAATTATGATGATTCCATTAAATAAACTTAACAACTTAAAATTATAATTATCTCAGTTTCACACACTGAATTAAAAAATCTTAAAAAAACAAAAAAATAACAACATTAAACTACACTTCATGTTAAAATTTATAATGAATTACATCAATATCATTAAACTCATCATAGAATTTAGGTAAATAATTTAAAAACTAAAAGAAGAAACAACTCGTAAAATTTAATAATTTTAATAATTACCTTTTTAATTTTGGACAATCTCTTGACAGTATTTAACGGAGGAGGAATTGCACACTATGAATCCTTAGTATCCTATCCATGTTGGAGAGGGAAAAAAAAATGTTCAAATTTCTAGCACTGTTCTATTGATTGCTCCTACTGATGGGGATGAACAAAAATGAGCCTAATCCTATATCCAATATAATTGTATGTACAGTATTCAAAATTGTCAATGTAAGAAGTGTATGTATGAATTTGGGGTTATACTTTGAAAAACTAAAGGCACTGTTCTTTGTCTTGTAAACTTCACTTGATTTGTCTGCAGATCTTCCAATGTATCATCCACCATAGTTGTAGAATTTTAGTGCCAATAGTAACCCAAAAATGTCTTTGCACCATCCACACTAGGGAAATAAGGTGGTTCAAAATATATCTGACACGGGGCATCACAAGCACCTAGATATGATGGACCCTTCATTTCAATGCTACCCATGGCTGCTACTACCAGTTGCTAATATAAGAAGAAAAACCTTTTCAGCGCGGCTTCTATTGCCTAGAAGGCCAACAAAACATGTATTGTTGCAGCATGATAAGCACCTAAAGTGTTATGTGAGGGAAGTCCATGTGAATGAAACAAATGCATAAGTGCCTCCTGGAGCCTTGGTCCACCCTTTGGATCAGCTCAACACCCATGACTTTGGGCACAAGATGCCTTAGTTCCTTGCATGCATTTGTAAAGTCTCTGAGGGGGGCAGACCGATGGCAATATGCACCTGCAGCCGTACTGGTGCTGCTAATTGCCAACTTGTGTTTAAGGCGAAGGAAATCATCTGGGTCCATCACTAGAAGCAAATTCACAATTTATGTGAGCATCTTCCATATCCTTTCAACCATCCAATAGTCTGTGGATGCTCCTACGAAATCCCCATAGTCTATTCTTTGATATATTCTCTGCAATAATTATTGGCCTACAAATACCCAGGCCTCAAAGATCTGGAGGACATTGCAAAGTGTGGCATCTTCTGGATTATGGAACTGTTTATGCTGTTTTAAAGAGTGCAAATATCTTAGCTTGCAGATTCTATCATATTCAAGAATAGGCTTACCAGATAGATTTGGTTCCCCCGGACCTAAAGTGAAGGGAGTCCTTTGCATATGGCCTTCAATGGCAAGCCATATTCTAGAAACCATAGCTTCAGCTCTTTTCCATGTACCCAACGAGGAGTAAGCTCTCTTCACTTGTTCTGCTAACCACAGGTAAAGCAGCAGGTCTCTACCATACCTCATGGGCAACTTTCGTAGCAAGAACGCCACTACTTACTGACAACTGAACAATGGGAACCTGCTTGTCATCTTCACAAATCATTGAAATCAACTCAATTTGGGAACTAATTAAGGATTCAAGCCTTCTCTTCCATTCCTCTTTGTCAATGTAAGTCCTTGTGTCACAGAGGACGGACGAAACAAACCAAAAAGTAATCTCTAATGACTGTAAGGCAGCCTTTACCAACCCCTCTCTAGACCAACCAGGCCATTCCTTGAGTTTCCACATGGCACTGAGCTCAGGGAGATGCACATGCTGCTCGTAACCCACACACTCCATGGGGGAGGGCTCTATGGATTCTTCAAAAAAGGCAAAATAGGATGCCATTTATTTACAAGACATATTTTTTCCCTACAAACAAAACCAGAAGAGTAAAGACACTAATGCTCTCCATATACCATAATCTAAAAAGGACAACATAATAATATATATTGAAATACACACCTTAATTAATGGGTATATTAAATATATATAAGATTCCATTTTCTTAATATGCCTTGACAAATAGGTGGTGAATTCAAAATGATGATTAGAAATGAACAAATAGCGGAATAAGGTAACCTAGGGATATGACAATCACTTTTAGCAAAACTTAAAGTTGAAGAAAAGAGAATATGAATAACATATTAGCAAAGTTGTTACCTATACTTGTTGACATGGACAAGCCACTAAATCAATGTTACCCCAAATTAATACCTTAAATGCAATTTTTATGGATACAAACCAAGATTTCGTTAAATAATTGAATGGAATGAACTATTGTGTACAAATACTATATCAAGATGACTCCACAAATAATGTGTTGAGAAACTTAAAGTTGAAGAAAAGAGAATATGAATAGCATATTAGCATAGGTGTTAGCTATGCTTATTGACATGGACAAGTCACTAAATCAATGTTACCCTAGATTAATACCTCAAATGCAATTTTTATGGATACAAACCAAAATTTGGTTAAATAATTGAATGGAATGAATTGTTGTGTACAAATACCATATCAAGATGAACACTCAAATAATGTGTTGAGAATGTGTTACTTAATAAATAAATGTATGTAATACTTATTGTGAAAATGGTAAATGAAGAAAGTGTCCAAAAAAAGAGTGATAATAACAAGAATGACTACTATTAAAAAAATTGAATAAGTGAGACTGTTATTTATTTTAAAGTAATATGTTGATGTAATGAAGAAAATGGCATGCTAAGAATTGACATTTGAGAGGCACTATACTATATCAACAACAAAAGGGTAAGATAACGCAAATGAGGGAAGTTCCATGATTACGCAAGGAAGCAAAATGCCTACCACTTTTATCTACCAGGAAACTTTCGGTGTTGCATAAATTAGTTGCAATGTTTCAATTTAAAGTTAATTTGAGTTGAGTTTATAGTGATTATAGATTTGATATATCTAATAAATATTTTGTTTAATGGTTTGAGACATGTTTTAGGCAAATGTTACATCTAAATTTATTTGTCTATGAGTTTGGAACCAGTAAATGTAAATGTGGTTGGTTTTGAAACCAACAAATATGATTCATCATTAAAACAAAAATTGTTTAATTGTTTATAATTTAATATTTTAATATTTTAATTCAATTTACTTAAATTTGTATTGATTATACATTTGAATGTTCAAAAAAACATTTACTTTGTAACTAGTAATCCATAATAATTAACCCATGATATTTGAATTCCTACATTTTCTCTATGACCCCTAATCGTTGAATTCTTAAAATCATCAATCCATATCATTGAATTCTTAAAAGTCTACAATTAATTTAAGGATGTTTGTTACTTTTGAAATGAAACCAAAAACGTTTGTCAATTTTGGAATGAAACCATAATGCACTAGCCATGGTATTTTGTTCACGTCCTCGACTGCAACATTACAGCCTCTACTTTCGAGCTACAATCACTGTCTGGGAATCTAAAACGCTCTCCGCATCTAAACATTTAAATAAGACAATCGAAATTCTAACAGAAAATGGTTTTGACAATCGAAATTCTAACAGAAAATGGTTTTGATTGATGCCACTAACTTTTACACCAGATATGGTAATATTTGCTTTGCAACTTGCAGCAGTTAACCACAGAAAAATCATACAACACCAGCCTATAACTAGCATGCTGACCAAAATGGCCTGCCACAAAGAAAACTGGAAATAAGATAACAGAAACCATGATAAAGACATTGTCAAGTTGATGGCTCAAAATCTGAGCCTACCTTTTTTGAAGATGAATATTAGTTAAATTATTCTTATATTATGATCATCAGTAACTAAAATTTATTCTTATATTATGATCATAATATAAAAATAAATTTTAGTTACTGGTGATCATAATATAAGAATAATTTAACTAATATTCATCTTCAAAAAAGGCAGGCTCAAATTCTGAGCCATCAGCTTGACATCTTAGGCCTAGTTTTTGAGCAACTTGTGTTATTTTGTTACTCTAGCTACCTTTGCACCAGCTGTATTTAGTAGCATAGATATTTCATGGGGATTGGGCACTACTAGACTAGCTTTAAGGGCATCAACATATATATTGGGATTGAAGAATAAAAAGTTGGAGTTGGGTTTTTGAATATTGAGCATTTGAAGATGCAGGCAGCCAATGAGTCGAGCAAGAAGTTTAACATGCCACGAGCAGTTTCTAAGCAGTTGGAAGGAGGTAAGGAAGCTGTCAGCCCCCCTTGCGCTATCAAGAAGTCTGCAATCAAGAATTCCTCATTAGATCAACAAATATTACAGGTACAGAGTCCTAAAGCAAGTAAAGAGGCAAAGAATATGCCGAGTAAAGGCAGTAGTAATTATATGATGGGCAGAACTAGAAGTACAACATCTAAACAAATAGATAACGAGATGACAATGATTGGAAGAATGTCCAGCATGAGAAAGAAAAATATGGCCTCTCCACGACTGAGTGGCCATGAGATTTCTAAGAGGAGAAGTGGGCAATTCAGAATCGAGGACAAATTGAGTAATTCATTTTTTGAAGAGACGGCACTGAGTAGAGCTTCTAGTAATCCTAGTGTTGGGATTTCCTTCTCCATTGGAGGGCCTCTTGTCACTCCCGAACATGGGGACCTTGGTCTCATCAACGATTATAAGAATACATATATCCACATTTTATTATACATAGATCATAATATGAAAGGCATCTAGTAACATTTGCTTTGCAGAAATCTGGTTAGGAATGTAGATTCGATTTCTGAATGTTAACACGTTATCAGAATTGATTGCATACTCACATTGCTTCCCTCTTACTTGAGCTTTCGAAGCTTGCTGCCATAAAAATGCATATTCTGGATCCTTGAGGGAAGCTTCTCGAATAACTCATGGTAGGTTAGATTGTGCATGATTGAAATGTACCCCATAGATTCCGCTTAAATCATCAGCTACTCGGTTTTCTTTTCCCTTGATGAGGGACGGGTACTGCAAGGGAGAGCATTAATGGATCAATAGATTTGGAAATAGGCTTTGCCATTCGGAAAATTAATGTACTTTCAAATTTGTCCTGATCTTAATCTATCGGTTCAAGTCACTTCGTTTCTAAATTGTAAGGTACTCAGTCTCTAAAAACAAAAAGTAATTTATTTCCTGAAAATTAATGTACTTGCAAATTTGTCCTCATCTTAATCTACCGGTTCAAGTCACTTCATTTCTAAATTCTAAGGTACTAGGTCTTGGTAAGCCTTATTTAATATGTTACCAATTTATTAATGTTCGAGGTAGTATATATTTACTTTTGGATAATGTACTTAGATTTGATGGTGGGCATATACTGCCCTCGCTCATTTATGGATGGATAGCAGAGCAAATAAGGCTTGCCCTGGGTCTCAGCTTCAGCTTTGTATTAGATTGAGTGTCCTGGATTTTGGATTTTGGAATTGGTGTTAATGTTCGGTCAGGTTGGCCTTACTCAACCACATACTTTAAACATGGGTGAGATTACTTGTAAATCCATTTTAAACACTAAAATTTTAAAAACTGGAATAGAATAAAATGTTCTTAAATCTTTCTATTATTTAAAAATTTATATATAATAATTGAAGGGTGGGAATTTCTAATCGGCCATAATCCCAACCAGATAAGATAACAGAGGTTCGTTCATTCAGATTGTCATTAAAACCCAAGATTATTACCAGCATTACCTCCAATCACTTAGAAAAAATTTAAACCAAAGTTAATCTCATCCAAAAAATAAATTACCATCTTCTTACTCAAACAAATATTTAGGATTCGTCTGATCGTTAACAATAATCTTAGCCTTCAGGCCTTCATGCTCAAGTTGGTGCTCCGAATAAAAATTGAAGGCGTGTTCTTACTCCGACTTTAGGCTCTAAACTTTACGATTTTTCATCATAATATTTGAGGTTACACTTATCATATATTTTGAATACGAAATTAGAATTATTAATCACTTTTTATTTAGTGTTATAACTTCTTAATAATATTTAATTATTTGTTAATTGCAATTCTTGGAGGGGCAAAAGGTGATATAATGACCTCTTTACCAGAAAGAGAAATCCGGAAAATGAACAATGGCCATGGCTAATTGAAGGAAAAAACATACGTCCTTTGTTGTGAACAAGACCAGTGATTCTTTAAAGCTTGTAAATCCTAAAAATATGCATCATTTTAAGGCTTAACTAAAGTAAGATAGCCATGGAAATCACAGTTGCAGTGCGTACTACAACAAAAGGGTGTTTAAACTTTGCGTAATCACTGCGAGAATTGTTCTATGTAACAGGGATCAGAAGGAGAGTTCACTGCTTGAAGCGCGTAGTCGAAAACTGAAAACTCTACTTTTGGTTAGGCGCTGATTTAAGTTTACTTCATTTACACTAGGTATCTATGGAACTAAAGCGAAGGTTAGTATGGGATAGGTATTATTTGAATTCACATGAAGCTCAACGAAGCAAACTTCTTGAGCTCATATAACGGTTGCGCTTCTTGATCAAATGATATCAACCGTCCAATGAACTGAAAGCAAATATGGAAGCTCTTGTCACCTAGTGAAAATCAAGAAACACAAAACAACATCCTCACACCGCCTGGAGTTTTAATAGTTTAGAATCACACCTATTTACCAACCTATGGGAGGAGCAACCGTTAGAATCAGTACATTATTATATCTCTTTATTGTACTTTAAATTAAGCAAAGCAGAGTCGCTCTGCTTGTTCTCAAAGAACCAATTGACACTCAGATCGTTTGAATGCATTATTCTTCCAAGAAGAAAAGTTTGCCATACACGTCAATACACGAACTAGACCTCTGAAAACCAGAATAACTTCACAAATTGCAGTTTCCGTTATACTCTTCAAAATTGTTTGGTATTAAGGTTAAATGCACAATTTCAGAGCCAAAAATTTAAAGATGAGTTAGCTGAAACCATTCGCATCGACCGGTGTAGGGATCAACAATTTTTTTTATAATTCAGGCTACAAAGCAAAGAAAACCTTTAATATCCAAATATTTAAGCTTAAAGTGAAGTGGAATACCTGCCATAAGCAATATTGTTAAAGCAAACTAGGAAAAACAAATTCGTGAATCAAAATTTTGGCTGAAAATTGCAAGAATAACTTCAATGAACAGTTAGCCAAAACTATCCGCAACAACCGGTGTAACAATCAAACCAAAATTTGGCGAAAGAACAAATAAAATTTTTAATATTCGAAAATTTAAGTTGAACGTGGAATGAAAGTACATGCCGGAAGCAATAATCCTTGGAGGCAACCGAGTAAAAACGAGTTCACAAATCAAATTTATCACTAAAAATTGCACAAATAAATTTAGAGAACGGCTAGATGGAAGTCGAACTATTGCAGGCAGAAATCTTGACGCAATCTGTGAAATCCGAAAGTCGGACTCGCAAATCTCTTATAAATCTTTTCCAGTATTCAAATATCCTGTGTGGTGTAATGTGACACATTCAAATCTGACAACGAGAACCTCTCAATAGTTTTTAATCCCCAGTTGCAATTACGTGTCAAAGTACCATAATTATTTTGCGTGTGAATAAGTATCGTTGATCAAATACCATTAATAGAGCGAGCTGGAGTGGAGGCGAGCAGGTTTCAATTCAAACCACGCAAACAAGCAGAAACATCGATCATGTTTCCCTGAAAGCTCATGTGGGTCGCCGGATTTTCTTAGGAGTAGCATGCCACAACATGCATGCATGTATGATGGGTACTATGAGGGACGGCGACAAGATGACATAAGGATGAGGGATCGGTATTGTAAGGGAGAGCATTAATGGATTAATAGATTTGGAAATAGGCTTTGCCAATCTTGACGCAATATGTGAAATCCGAAAGCTGGACTCACAAATCTCTTATAAATCTTTTCCAGTATTCAAATATCTTGCGCAGTGCAATGTGACACATTCAAATCTGACAACGAGAACCTCTCAATAGTTTATAATCCCCAACTGCAATTACATGTCAAAGTACCATAATTATTTTTCGTGTGAATAAGCAGTCTCGATCAAATTCCATTAATAGAGCAAGCTGCAGTGGAGGCGGGCAGGCGTCAATTCGAACCATGCAAACAGGCAGAAACATCGATCATGTTTCCCTGAAAGCTCATGCGGGTCACCGGATTTTTTTGGGAGTAGCATGCCATAGTATGCATGCATGTATGATGGGTACTGTGAGCAGGGGTTAAATTTGACGGGTGCCCCTACCCATTAGTGAAATTTTTTATGACAGTTTTATTTTTAAACAACCCGCCATTTGACTTTTAATAATTATTTTTACCAGTTTTACGTAAGTGAATACTAGGTTTCATTAAGAGAGTATGGAGTGAGAGACTAGGATTATTGACATTTTTGTGTGATTGGTGGCTTATTGAATTAAAAGTAATGAAGGTAAGCTCAGGGGTGCCTTTGCTTTGCTCGTGTATGAATTCTAATAGTATGTCAAATCATTCTACCTTGGTTTCCCTCTAAGACATAAGTTTTTGTGTCCTCAAGAGTCAAGCCTATTGTCTTATGGTTCAAAATTCAAATCTTGTAATTATCCGTTCAAAATTCAAATCTAATAATCTCAATGATTCCTCTTTTATCATCCTAAAATGTTACAAGGATTTCCCTTTTATCATCCTGAAATGTTACAAGGATCTATGGTTCAAATTTAAGATCATGAATCTAACTCCGCTTATATCATCCTGTGCTAGTACATGGATCTACAGGGGAAGAAGCCAAGCACGCACAGGCGAGTTACCAAATTTCTCCTTTTCCACTACACTGCCCAACATCTCCCAAGGTTCGAAAGCCAATTTAAGTGCCATTAGAGTAATTGGTTGCATATCCACCATTTCAATATCCAATAGCAGGGGTACCCACCTCTGAGCAAACAACAATAACAAAGTGAACCCCACTGCCTGAATGAGGGCGGAGAAAGTGTTGGTTGACTGAAGAGCAGTCCCTGTGCAAATTTAAGATTCTGCCTCAATTGTAAATCAATATCAAAATGTATCCAATGTGTTTGTGGTAAATAGATTGGTTATAGTAATGATGAGTGAGAATAAATCAATAGCAATGGGAAAACAAATAATTAGTTAAGTTATTCGACATTCATAGTCGTCTTGTTTGACATTATAATCAAATTTACACTCCTATCCATAATCTTAATTATTTGTGTGCAAATCAAAGACATGGAACTGTAGGTTGCTCCTTTAAACTTTAATATTTCTATTTCATAATGACCTTAATACACAACTGTATCTTAAACATCACGCCTCTAAAGTCAAAACAATCAATAGCTTTTCAAAATAAGAGTTATGGAATTGAAAGCATACGCGAAATTTTAATCATGCTTTCACAACAACTACATATTTACTGTCCTAACCTAAACTAGTGGACGGGTGGCTAGCTGAAAGCATCCAGGAATCCTGGCCCAGAGAACACTTTTATGAGGAGAGAGCGGGTGACAGACGGTGTACGTCAAAGTCTTCGTAGCTGGTGTTGAATGTAATATAATACCTAATGGACCATGCAAAGAGCAGCCAACGATCAGCCACCAAACGCAAGTGGAAATTGAAAACATCACTGCCCAGTGACCATTAAAGTAAATACATTAAAAGTTGCGTTTGAGCGTGTTAAAAGTACATTCACTACCACCCTCACACCCTGTCGTTTTCAATGCGTTGTACAAAGGCCACGCTGTTTGACAGCACTGGTGCTAAAGTGAACCTTTACACTGAATAAAATATTTCGAACATTTAAAAATAAGATTTTTTTAATTTTACCTCAAAAGTCACACGTACCCTCTTACGTTTCAAAATCTTTTGTACCGAATTTACTTTTTATTGCATATTTTATTCTCTATTAAATTGAATATTTTGTGAATAAAAAAATATTTTTTAATTTTTTAAAATATGAATTTGTAAATTTAAAAAAAAATAATTTTTTAAAATATAAATTGATTTTTTAATTGCATAATGTATATTGGGTTTTTTGGTTAAATTGGGCAGGTCTATTTTATTTTCTATTAAATAAAGGCAAATTTAAACCACATAGATTGGTTAGGTGGCCTTAACTTGCTCACAAAGGATATCAAGTCTCTTAGCCACCTATATGTATTGTAAGCCATCCAAAAATTGTAAAGTCTTATTCTCTCTAACCAAGCTAGATATGTTTTTGTTTCATGTCCATACACTAAATATATATCTAAACTTATATTTGCATGACAGAAATTAAAAGCTATCCACATAAAACAAAAGCATGCATGGATAAGTGGCTATCCCTTATGCTCCTCCAAAGCAGATTCTACGGGTGTTGGATCTTTGGCTGATGCCCCAAGCATCTCATTCAGTTCTAGTATGCAAGGGATGTGGCAGTCAATTCTATCCAGCATGATATCTTGTTTATGAAGCTGGAATAAATAGTTCTGCAAATTTTGCTTATAACTCAACATACCTTGAAGTGTCACTGTCATTCCAATAGAAATATGTTCCATTGCTTTTTACAATAAACTCTTCATCAACCAATAGAGGTATAGAGCTTGTTTGAATTGTGTAATTCATCCTCTGGTGTTGCTCGGGTTCGGGACTAAAGTCCTCAAGTTGTCCATGTCTTCCTCTATCTCACTACCTTGTTTTATTTCCTCCTCCCACTCTTCTAACAGTTTCTGGATTCCTTCATCTGTCCCCTCACGGTAAGCCTCCACCACTTCAGTGATAAGGTGTTCTACCGACTTCCTGCCCCTGTGAGGCTCTGATAGGCTTGGTTCCTTATCCTTCCTGGGCGTCGGGCCTTTCCTTCCTCGTTTGTGTCCTCTCGCAGGTCAAGCTATGTCCAGATTTCCTGAGCCCTGGTGACAACAACAATTTGTTAATCCAAAACAAATCACTGCAGTTTAGTACCTTTCCTGTATTGTTTTGACAACACAATGAGCCACACCATGCTTCTCCTCTCCCCTCGCTCTCTCAGCCTCAAAGTTGGGGTGGTCCACAGACCGAACCATGTAATGGGGTTGGTTCCATTGTCGCTCCCCTTTTCCATACCCAACAACTTCCGTTCACATTCAGGTAAGCCTTCCCTTGCCTAAACCAATCACGCAATCCCCTCCTCCTTATTGTATGCCAGGAAGAAATTGGGACCCCTGGCCCCTCTGCCCAGGAAATAATAGCATTGCCTCTCACTTTCTCCCATTTAGCTTTTCGATCAGGGTCTCTAGCTTTTCCATAGTCTCAAGTGGAATTCTGGCTAACCCATCACTTGCTTTGTTTGCAACTATAAGGTATGCCTCTCATGCACCTTATCGATTGCTCCCTCCTTCCCCTATCTTCCATCTCATTGCCCTCACCCATTTGCCTGCTACTATCAGCCTCACACCAATCGCAGGTTAAGGGGCTCAACATTTCCAAACTAGGCAGCATGCGGTTATACCTCCATCGGCAATAGGCAATACCCAAATGGCAAATGATATAGGCGTAGAACTAGGCAGTTGCCACCAATTGCCTTCCCCATTGCCACCAACAGTTCTCTATCCCCTAGGACATCTTCCTATTTACCCCCCTCTTACACCAGTGAAACCCCAACCATAACATCATTAGAGTGGAAGAGCAAGGCCAAAAAACATACCTGGGTTCAATTGCAGGTCGTCTCTGTGCTTGGAGTCGCAAGGTCCATCTCCTTCTCAATCCACTACAACACCACCTTTTGCCATAGGTATACACTCTAACAATGCTCACATGCCTACTATGCCTTCCTTTATTTCTCACTCACCTCTTGTCTCGCCACCTTCCCACCACCCTTACATGCACTCATGCCAAGGGTCGCCGCAATGGGGGTCGCCGCACCCATTGCCTTGAGCATGTGGTGGGCAGCAACACTAATTTCAGAGGTACCAATCATTAATATGACCAGGTTGTCCCAACTGTCAGCCCGCATCCCCATCGGGGTGATGTATATTGGTTTTAAATTGAATGATTAGATATGAAAATTATATCAATTTATATTTATTTTAATTTGGAATTGTAAAAACGATGAAATCACTTTTCACTCTAATTTTTTTTTTTTTTAAATTTTTGTCAATATAAATCTTGAATTAAGATGAATGTGGATTAATTTAAATATATTATATATATATAATTTTATAGATTAAAAAAAAATTTTAAAAATATTATATTTTACTTATTTTTTTTTTATTAATATTTATAAAACTGAACTATAAAAAACTTTATTTAATTTTTATTTGTAAAGATTTATATTGAAAATAAATAATGAAAATGAAGGAAAACATCTAAGTAAATGCAATTAGAACCAATTATTTGGTGGCAATAAATAGAATAATAGGAGAAAAATAGTAGTTTTTTTTGGTAGTTTTCACATATATTGAGTCTTCGCAATAGAAACTACTAAATATGTGTGTAGAATAAGGTAGTAGTTTAAAAATTATGCTTTTTTGCCTCGAAAGCTATGGAAATTTTGATTATATTTTGAAAAAATCGGTAGGAATTTTTGTAAATCCAAGTAAAAGCTGTCAAAATTTATAACTTTAGGTCCCTAGAATAAGAGTGAGACTATTTGTAAATCAATTTCAAACACCAAAACTCCAGACTCAAGAATTGGTGATGGTACTTGCTTTCATATTGCTTGTATCATCCTACACTACACCCGTATGAATGATACCTCTAAAAAATGAATAAAATAAAACACAACCCTGTATTCAGAAATCAAACTTCAAAACTGTGAATCCAACCACCATAAAATTAACATCCTTGATGAATTTTGAAATATTTCTTATCCTCAAATACATTTCTAAAAATGATACAGTTCTAAGAATGACAGAACAGAAAATTCGTGTTACCAAACAAAATTTTACCGAATGAAAATAAACATACAAGAATATATAAAAAATAATAAACCCATTTGTACTACTAACTAATGTAATCAACGATGGATTGCCCATTAGAGAAACAGCCTGTTGCTTTGACAAAATTTGTTTGGCCATAAGGAAGATTGGAAAATTTTAGTTGGCTCACATTACTTGTTGTCGCTAAAAAAACCATGTATCGGCCAGAGAATCTTGAAAACTATAAATGCGCTGTAACGCACATCCACTTTGCCAGCAACATGATGAATGTTGTAGAAACAATATTATTTCTGGAAATAATATAATATTCAGTTTCTAAAACTCATTCTAGACAATATTAGAGTTAAATATAATAGTTAAATTAGGGTAACGCAACTGAGATTGGTTGAATTTATTAGTGTTATGTGACCCAGAGTGTAGAGGTTGGGATTTTAGTGGAAAGCAATTTTTAGATTTGGTGCAGAAATAATATTTTCTTTCTCGGCAAAAGACTAATCTATTTTCTATTAATTGGTAAACATATAATTACAGTAGGGGCAGCTGTCGAAGCCTGCGCATCACATATGTTACAAAAATTCCTCGACAGAGAGAAGTTGGGGATTACATCCAAACTAACAGCCAGAGAAACTGAACAGACTGCCAAATTCCTTGGCTTTACAGACAAACAGAGAAAGAGAGTACTGAGAATACTGAGAAACTGAGAGAGAGAGAACTAAGACCAAGACAATTGCATCCGCCGCGGGTGGAGAATCTCAAAAATGAGCCAACAACCAAAGATGGCCGCCCAAAAACCAAAAAGAGCAAACACAAGTGCCAACTGTTCAGCTTTCGTCGTCCCCCTGTGTTTCTGCATCTAGCTGACACGCGTCATCGTGGCTGTGCCCCTCTTTGCCATGCTCCACGTTGCCTTCCTGCTCTTTGTCTGTGTTGCCAGCGTCGGGGTCCAGGAAGAGGTTGATGCAGTCGCTCAGGGGAGGGACTGGAGAAGGCGAGTCGACCTGGATTACTGGAACATCCTCTGTCTTTGCAGCCATGGCTAACGGGGCCGAGGAGTGGTCATTGCTGTCGGAGGAATTAGGGTTTATGCAGGTTATTGGAGGAACCTGGTTGATTTCCTCCGTCATCAAGATGGTAATTTGGGCAGAAACCAGGGGGCGGTTCAGATTGCTCTGGAATTTGAAGTGGGTGGACTGGAAGGCGTTGTTGGGTATCGGATGGCGGGTGGGGTTAGAAGCAGGGGAATCCTCCGATGGAGAAGTCAGATTGATGGTGGTAAGCAGAGGGGTGGAATGAGGGCGCGCAGCATGTCGCTTGATGTTGCCCGACTTATCTCCGGAGCGAGAGCGCTTCCCAGATTTTTTCATGGTGGAGAGGAGGATTGAGATGGTCAGCGAAGCAGAGTGGGAACCAGGGATGCTCCTCAAAGCATGCAAAGACCTCAGGCCGAGATGCGAGGCCGAACAGAGATGCGAGGCCGAACAGAGAACAATTGAAACACTGAACCGTAAAACAGAGCTAGAGAAATTGAAATTGCCGCGAATGAAGCACTTACCCCAACCTGATAGCGGAATTCTGGAACGAGAAGCGCGGGCGGAGTTGAAGGGCTGCCAATTCGAGCTAAGACCAACTCGAAGGCAGGGCTCCCAAACGACCTCACCCACCGAACTCACCATAAACCGAACAGAGCATTCTTCAGTTGCAGGCATAATGAAAAAATTACCGAGTTGCCTCCTGTAAATACCGCTCCTCAGGCCGCGTCGGGCTCCGCTCGCCATTAATGGCGCTGTCCTGCACCGTGCCATGGTCATAACGATCACCGTCCCGCCTCCAAACAGTGTCTGGGGCTCCACGCTGCTCAGCAGGTGGCGGCCTCATGCGTCTTAAGTGCGCATGAATGCCATTTAGGGCGTAATTAACACCCAGATCCGGGAGGTGCAGAAACAATATTATTGGTGAAGAAATAATCTAATATTTTGTTTGTAAATTTCATTCATAAGTGAATATAATTTAAATAGGGTAACTCAATTCAAATTGGTTGAATTTATTAGTGTTATGTGATTAAGGGTGTAGAGATTAGGATTTTAGTGGAAAATAATTATTAGATTTGTTAAGATTATTCATACTGGGCCTTGAAGATTTATGAAAAATCACCAATGGAACCTGGCATCTGCACATACCTTCTTCAATTAAATCTTTATTTTTGAAAAAATATAAAATTTATTGAAATTTTATGCTTTTAAATAGGTTACATTATAGAATAATACTATGAGAAAAACCATGGGTTAAGAATACCATAGAAAAAACCATGGCTTGTCAAAATCCAGAAACAATTAATGTTTACATCACATGATATCTTTTCCATATTGAACTTATTTTATTTTTATTTTAATTTTTAATATTATTTTTAAGTAATTTGATGAGTCAAAATGTTTGGAAGACGAGACATTACAACATCTCTTACATACTAGGCTAGATAGTCTCTCTTTGCACAATAATTATTAGGTAGATAGTAGGTATTTAATCTCTACATGACCTTCTAGAATTTCTTAGCAATATTCACAAATCAAGAGTTGAGATTTATTTCAAAAGTAGTTATATCCTTTAACCATTTTAATTAAATTACTTAATTAAAAAAATGTCATAGAAACATGTGTCACATGAACATGAGTTATGGTTTTTTTGACATGTGGTATTAGTAAGTCATGGTATTGACCCATGTCTATTTATAGGTTAAGAATTTCCATGGTCAGGTGGAGGTGAATCTCCATGGTTAAGAATCTTGTTATATGTTATTTTAAAATGTAAATATGTTTAACTCATATTATAACGCAACCATATAAATTAAATGGCAGGACAAGCTTCTAAAGGCATCAATCCATTATAAACGCCAAAAAAAACTTGGCCATGACATATCTCACATTTGATAGATTATAAAAAAAATCATAAAAAAAAATAATTATAAACTTTATTTAAGTGTTTTTATTATTATAAAAATAAATAATATATGAGTTAAACAATATTCTTAATCATAGAGATTCACTCCACTTTATCATCAAGATTTTTAACTTGTAAATAGTTTTTGTTATGATACTATGGGCCAATATCATGGCTTATCAATACCTATCAACATAATTAATTACTTTTATGACTAATAATAATAATAATAATAATTTTAAAAAAGTTATAATTTAACTATTGTTTAGATTTTTTTAAAATCTTTTGATAATGTCAGGATATATAAATAAAGTAAGTGGTTTGATGCCATCGATGTTTTCACTAGCAATTTTAAATTGTATATAGCTAATTAGTGATATATATTGTTAAAATGTATCCATTTTAATATTTATTTTTTAATTCTTTTTTTTTGAAAATTTAATAAGTGAATAAGAAATAAAATGTTTATTAGCATTTTGTATCTTGGTTTTGTTGATAAGCGTTCAAGGTGGTTTGTTTGGAAGAATATAATTTATACCTCTTAATTTCAATGATTGATATTAATGAGATATTAGTTTTTTAAGTATATTAAAACTTATAATATATATATCATTTTTTCTTTTAATGTCAATATGACTTGGGTATTACTTTTGATTTGATTGTTAACTTTATTTCTTGGATTAAAAAAACAAAAGAAAAAAGACAATAAAACATCCCACTAGTGTAAAGTCACTATGCTTTTATAAACCACCAATAAGCTATTTCTTAAATTGGAAAAAACAAAGTAATGATCCAAAACAATAAGACATCCCACGAGTCTAAAGTTTTATGCTTTTATGAACCTCCAAGAGAGAAAGTCCATTCTATCACAATCCACCCATAAGGAGACCACATTTTATTTGATGATGTTGTTAATAAAGATCTATTAGAGAAAGTCTATCCTATTACAATCCAATAATAGAGAGTGGTTTTTATTGAGCAAACACACTCCAGAAATCCAACTACCCCATTTTAAAAAGGTTTACAAAATCCCACATGAAGCAACCCGGAAGAGCCGAACCCGATAACTGCCTATAAAAGTCGCGGCGGGGTAGAGTGTTGTTGTAGATGTCAGGCCTGGATGGAGGTTAGACCGTTTGTTCTGCGAGCCAACTTTACTCGATGTTTCCAAGTTCGAATACCAAGGTATGCTTGCTTATTTTCCCTGGCTGTATCAACTTTCTTTCATTCGCTGTGTAAATCGGACGAAGAGGATGGCTGGATCATCTTATTTGTTGTGATATTCTGACGAAGATCACACAGAGCATTATTTGTTGTGATATTCTCAGGAAGATCACACAGAGCATCGTGATACCAGCTCCAGTACGCTTTCTTCCTTTAAGATTGGAATAGATTGGAGTGACATCTCCAGGTGCGCTTTCTTTCTTCCGTAAAGATTGGAATAGATTGAAGTGGCAACTACAGGTGCACTTTCTTCCTTAAAGATTGGAGTGGATTCTTCGTGCAGCTTCTGATCTGAAGGGTTGGTGTTGTCTATTCAGCAGATCGATTGCACTTTCGCGTTGTCGTTGCCGCAGATCGAATGCACTTTCGCGTTGTCGTTGCCGCAGATCGAATGCACTTCTATATGCCAACCCTCGCCGAAAGCCGGGTAAATAAATCTGTATGGTTCCGATAATCTTCGTGGATTTCAAGGTTTTAGGAGGTCACATATTTAAATAGATTTTGAGGGTTTTTAGTTAATTTGGTGGATTTCAAAATTCCCGAAGGTCACGTTCATCGAATCATTCATTGTCTTTACAGATCCAGTTGAAACCAGAATGTATTACGATTCACCGATTTCCAGCCGATCATCTTTGGCCCAGGTTCATGTTTTACAGATTTGGAATAGGTGTGAGATCATACTTCTATCTTAACTTTTGAATGAGAAGTAATTAGATGTTTAAGAGATCTTAGGTAAGAATTTAAATCATCATATTTAATAAATTTGATCATTTGGTATTTGTAGTATGTGATAAATTTAAATTTGGATTTAATATTTGATAAATTTGGATTTGAAAATAAAAAATAAATTTGAAGCTTTTGATACTTAATAAATTTAGATTAGATATAGATTTAAACTAATTTATATCAATAATTTAAATTAATCATTTTAATAATTAATTAAAAATACCCATAATTCAAATTGGGTAATTTTCATAAATACAATTCCAACCATTTCAATTTGCAGTTGATTACTTGATTACTTGTTTCATTACATTTGATAGGGTATAATTTGGGCCTTTGAATACAAGTGTTATTTGAGCAATTCAACCTTCACAATTTATTTAACTGGATTTTAAGTATTTTACAGGTTATATAATTTAAGTATTTTATAGTTCAATTTATTTCATTTGATCAGTTATGTTAGTGTAAATAATGATTATGATTGCAAGTATAATTATTATATTTGTAAGTGTAAGTTTCTCCAATGAATTAATGTAATGTATAGTATGATTTTTCAAAATTATATTGTAATATTCCTAATGATTATTTTTTACTTAACAGGACAAGAGAGCTAAAGCTTTATCTTGGAGGATGAAGGTGTAAGAAAAAAGATCTTCCATGCACAAACCATTGGAATCCATCAGCTCTGTAAACTTTGGTATTGGATTACGATGACGAATCATTAATTATTAAATTTCTCCCTCGTAACTACACATCTCATTTCGTTCATGTTAAAAAATTCGATTCCTATATACTTTCAAAATTAATTTGATTTATTTAAATATCTGATTAAAAGAGATCCGATCTGTTTCATACTTAATAATTCAAAATTAAATTAATTTATAATAATTAAATATTTGATAAAAAATATTTATATATTTTACATTAAGTTAATCTAAATATAGAATTAATAAAAACTTAAAATGAATGAATCTAATAATGATTAACAAAGTGTCAGTTGTGCTGAGTATCATAGTGATTGCATCTCATTTGCAATCTAACAGCGTTAGTGTTGATGTTAACGGAAGTTTGGATTTTTTTTTTTTTGAAAGTGAGGGTTAGTATTAGTATTTTATAAGTTTTTTCAATATATAAAGGCATGGTCATCTGCGTAGCTGTAATAACTATCTTTTAAATAGAGTTGATTTCTTCCCTTTAGGAGATATCCTCTTAACATCAAATAAGAACATAAACCATAAATCATTGTTAAAACCATTCAAACCATTGTTGAATGAACATAAGACCAAAAAAACATAAACAATTTTAGAATGAAAAAGTCCAAAACTGTCTTTCCAAATAGTCTAAAATTCAAAAGAAATTATATCCGATCAAAGAATAAGATCATCGTCTAATTATTAAATCTAAATGGTTTATATTTTTATAATCTAGCTATAACAATTTATTAGGTTAGTAAATTACTTAAATACTTCTTAATCTCATTACATTCATATCTTTCCAGTTCTCCAACATCATTTCTTCACTACCAGAAAGAGATATCGATTTCAATGGTTTGTGGAAGGAAGATCTTTTCGCTGGCACAAGTCAAATGTTAAATGGTTACTTTTGCAGATGCAAGAAACAAGCCAATGCACTTTGCTTCGTGTTTTTGAGGAGACTGGAAATGGCATGTTTTTGTTTACTTTTTCTTTTTTATTTTACGATATACCGTCTCTACGCTTCTTGTTAAATGTTGAATGCGGAAGGAATTTTTGGTTCTTTTTGTTAGACGTTAATTGCGGAAGAAATTTTTGGTTTCTGTCCTTACAATTAATTCTATAATATTATGGAATAGGCTATAGTCTGACTTTTCGGAGATTCCGGTCATCCGAAAAACGTACAATCCCGGCACCGCGTTCCGTCAATCCGCTAACATCGGCGGAACCCCTCTCCATTACGGTCCGCCGCCGGTCAGTCAGCTTAGCTCGCCTCCGTTACCGTCCGTCCCCCTACATTAATGTTATCGCGCTCAATTTCAATTTCGAACTACCGCCATATCCTCCCTCCCGTGCTTGCAGCACCTAGCAACCTGCATCTCAACATCCCCTGCTTGCAGCACCGAGCAACCTGCATTTCAACATCCCCTGCTCCCACGCGCACACTGAACCATCCACACGCACACAAAACCACAGAAATCCCCAATTCACCAAGCACTGAGCATTTTCGGCAATCATCCTCAACTGTGGTCGAGCAGCCTGTCCACCACCGAGCATCGACACAACAAACTCCGCATCTTCAAGAATAGTGCTATTGTGCTATTTTCGGATAACCGGAATCTCCGAAAAGTCGCACTATAGCCTATTCCGTTTTCACTAGCAGAAGCAGCAAAAAGGTCAGTTTTCCCCTACAGTACTGCAACTTCCTCATTTTTCCCACTCCTCAAGCTTATCCTTCTGACTTCAGTTCCCATCCTGTGAATCCACCATCCAAACAGCTCGATGACGACAACCAAATTAGCCCAAGCATTGTTCTGATAATTATAATCCTGACAGTAATATATTTTCTCTCTGCATGTCTTCACGTTTTAATCAGATACTTGGCAAGATCTCCCAATAGAGATTCCAACAGCGCAAGGGCCATAGGAGCAATCGAAGGGCAACTGCAGCAGCTGTTTCATCTCCATGACGCAGGGGTTGAGCAGGCATTCGTTGATGCATTAACAGTCTTTCTATACAAGGCTGTCAAGGGACTCAAAGAAGGTTCAGATTGTGCAATTTGTCTGCATGAGTTTCAAGCAGAAGATAAGATACGTTTGCTTCCCAAGTGTAGCCAAGCTTTTCATTTAGAATGCATTGACACCTGGTTGTTATCTCATTCCACTTGCTCATTGTGTAGAGAAAGTCTGCTGCATATTCCTCAAATCTCCCACTTGCAGGTCCAGGCTTGAGTTTTGAGTCAGGGGATGAAAATAGAGACAGAGAAGCTGAGGAACAATCCCATTTGCAGGACCATTTGGCTTTTTGTGGAGATATACAACAAGTGGGGATTAACCAGTTTCAATCTCAGGCCCCTCAAGGCCCAGAAGAGCCATGTAACCTTCAGGTG
Organism: Pinus taeda; assembly: GCA_000404065.3. Taxonomy (NCBI): domain Eukaryota; kingdom Viridiplantae; phylum Streptophyta; class Pinopsida; order Pinales; family Pinaceae; genus Pinus; species Pinus taeda. The sequence goes on from APFE031609684.1 coordinate 79,607, forward strand.
CAGGATAACAACAAAAGGGGGAAGGTTATGGTAATGCCTATAAGGCAAATTTACGAATACCGCAGATTGTAGAAAGAGTGAAACAGGAAATGTTCCAGACAATAGCAGGGACGTTCGGAGATGTTACTCGATGGGTTCATATGAGTGTGCTATAGATCCTTCAAATCTTGAAGTAGTCATAGCGGTTGCCCTTGTAGAAGGCAAACGGCCATTCGACTACTATTGACACCAGGGCATAGACATGCTTTCTCAGAATGCATAACACTATGCAGAAATGTGCCACAACCGACTGTCTCCTTCCACAGAATTTGTCTCTGAGAGCAGAACATTGATCAAGGCCATGGAGAGATGGAGATGCATTTGTGGATATAGATCTGGAAAGTGAGGGCCACAGGACGACTGAGGTAAATGAGAGAAAGGTTGAGATCAGCAACAGTAACAGGTGGCGTAAAATCATTACAGGGGAACAATCAGGATCACTGGACAAGTTGGGTCGTTCGAGGAAAGCTTTCTCTTTCAGATTAGGTGTATTAGGTGATGTCAAACCTAGGCACACTGGGGGCAATAGACGCTGAATGTCTGAGACAGAGGTATTTGCAGGACGGAAGGATGATGCCAGCCTTACGCTCAATGTCTGAGACAGAAGTATTTGCAGGATGGAAGGATGATGCCAGCCTTATAAGGGAGGCCAAGGCCAAGGCCAACTTGAATGTGAGTGAACCAATAGCTAATAGGGAGATTTCCACTACGGACTATACAACGAACACCAGCGAGGGTACTGCATCTTTTGGGATGAGGACTATCAATTGGTTAGTGGGTAGACAAAAATGAGCAGTTCCTCCATCTGCATCTGCAACATGGTATGTGGCAGAACAAAAGTGATTTGTATTAAAAACGAACATGTTTTGTCATTTTATTTTTATAACCAAAAAAGTTTCCATTCCTGCAACTGTCTCTCTTCTTGAAAGCCTTTCTCTCTGTCAAAGCACTATTTTTTACATATACTATACATCAAATTTTCTATTGCAGTTATCTGAAAAATATTAAATGCCTTTGTAGCTAATGCTTTTAAGAAATTTGTTATATTGCCTTGAAGCACTAATTTTTAAATATATCACACATCAAATTTTCTATTCCAGTTAACTCAAAAATATTAAATATGTTTTTATGTAATGCTTTTAACAATTTTGTTATATTGCGTTGACTTAGATACTCAGTAGTCAGCGATATCATAGCTATTGTCGATTATTGAAAAGTATGCTTTGGTTGTTTAAAAACATCTGAAAGTTATCCTCTTGTTGACTGCATGTAAAATTTGTTTACAGCAGACTGAGGGCAGTGGAACGATATTACAAAAACATATATATTGAGTAACAACGAAAATCCAATTTTCATAATCGTGGCAATCTATTTTTATGTGGTTTTGCCCATTATAACAAATCTGCAAGTAAATGATATTAGTTTTTGAATTTGAATATATTTTACTGTTGAATTAAAATGAAGCAGGTTGTTTTTCATCCTATTAGTGTAAAAACTGATTTTGTATGGTTGTTTTTCATCATATTAGTGTAAAAAATGATTTTGCATGGTTGATTTTGTTTGGCTTCAATGAATTCTGCAAAGAAGTTTATTATACATATTGTCAAAATAAAGTATATGGAAACAAATAAATATTGTATTTCAATATAAGAGTTAGTCTAGTGATAGATTAAAAATGAGATATCAAAGAAGAACGTTTGCTAGATATTAGTCATTCATCTTTGGGTAAAGAAAAGGTAATAAACAAGTTGTGGGAAAAATAAAGATGAAACATTGTCATATGTATGAAAGTAAGATAGAAGCAAATTAGTTTAGTATGAAGATTTAGTTGCTTATGAAACTTGTCAAGTTTGCCAAAACAAAAATGTAGTTATATTAAAGTTGTTTTAGAGCATCACCAAAAAAGAGTGTAAAAGAGTGTATTGTAGGTTGATAGAACTTTGAGACAAAGCACATCAAAGCTATAAAGGTAGATGCAAATTTTTGTAATTCTTTCTCTCAAAGATCCCCTATAAAATATACGAGATCACTCTTGTTGCTACAACACATGTCTTGGGCGTTCTCTTATTGTTGTTCTCAAGTTGTTCCACTTGACTTTAGGCAACAACTCTTTAAGGATAAATTTATAATGATTTGAAATCTCTTTTTGAAGGAGTCACAATTCTTCTTTGATTTACCTTTTCAACATCTTTGAATTCCTCTGTTCTAAAAGACAATACACCATTTCCCAAGTCCATATAATGGCAAAATGCTTGCCAGTTTATGTTTCAAGAGTTGTAGCACATGACAGGGTACAAAAGATGTTACAGGTATTAAGGACTTTACACCCATCACACTTGAAAAGAGGTGGCCAATCTGATCTCTAGAAACCAAATCAGTAATCCATGCATCAAGTAGGGGGCATGGGGTGTAATACCTAGTTCCACACTCAATCGGTCTTCGCTTGTGTTGATGCTCTGTGCAAGCAAGGATGCAGGGGTGCGCTCTGGGCAAGCAGTGTGCTACAGGGCATTCCGGTGGAGTCAGTACTGAGCGCAGCTTGAAGTTGGTGAGTTAAAGGTGCGGCAATGAGTTAGGAGCATCGATGAGTTAATGCATGCAACGGGACGGTAATGGAGCAGGCGACGGATGGTAACAGATAGTGGTTCGTTAATGGTAGCAGATTGACTGACAATGTGAACTAGATAGTGGTTCGTTAATGGTAGCAGATTGATTGACAATGTGAACTTGGTGCGGGAATAGTGCACTTTTCGAATGATCATAATCTCCAAAAAGTCGCACTACAACCTACTCCTAATATTATGTACAAATATCAAGTTACATTGTTAGATGGTAAGATGGTTAATTAGCACGCAGTTTGTTTTTAGTTTAATCTTTATTTTGTACTTCAATATTTATTTCATTATATAGAAGATATTATAAGTCTGAGTTGTGAAATATAATTATTTTGAATTATAAATTTGATTAATCACTATGAAATTCTCTAAAATTCACCGAACCTCAAATTTTTTCTTAAATTCACCAAATATCAACCATGATACAAATTATATATGTAATTTCCAAAAACTCTCATCTCAAAATGGACTCTGTTAATCTATATTTGACATTAAATACGGTATTGAATTTTTGCAGCATCACTCATTCATGCAATTAGCATATCATGTAGGCTCATAAAGATATTTGTGTTATTGGCTTCATTGTTATTCACATAGAATCAAATAAAGTACATTTATATTCAATTTACTTTTAGAAGCATAAAACTTATATGTAACTATCCAGAGAATGACAGTATTAATAGTAATACACAACCCAAGCTCAAAAAGCAAGTTAAAACTTTCTAAGAAATATACAAAAACTGGCAAACCTTAATGGTCTAAACTAAGCCAAAATTGTTTAGGAAATATACAAAAACAATTTAGCCTAAATGGTCCAAACTAATAATCAAGTGACCCAAAAAGAACTACAATCACTTTTTCATGCAATTAGCTTATCACATAAAAAATGTAGGCCCATAAACATATATTTGTGTTATTGACTTCATTGTTATTTACATAGAATCAAATAAAGCACATACATATTCAGTTTAGCTTCATAAGCATAAGACTTACATGTAACTATCCACAAGCATTAATAGTAATACACAACCCAAACTAAAAAAGAAAGCTAAAACAGTCCAGCAAATAGACAAAAACTACCAAGCCTTAATGGTCTAAACTAATAAGCAAGTAACCCAAAAAGAGCTACAACCAAAATTGTAGATGACTAAGTGTTTGCCAAGAACAAGAATGGGGATTTCTTATGTCCATCAACACTTTCAAAAAGACAATAGAACACCAAATCGACTATGGCTTAAAAAAGAGCAATTGTGCTTGCATTTTAAAAAACATTGCTATAAAAGTTTTCATAAAATAGATAACCTGTGACCAAGTACAATGCCCTTTTAGATGAAGAGTCCAACGTTGTGTTCAATTTGCAATGAATATGATGAAAACTAATAATCTTGTGCTATAAAAGTATTCATAAAATAGATAACCTGTGACCAAGTACAATGCCCTTTTAGATGAAGAGTCCAACGTTGTGTTCAATTTGCAATGAATATGATGAAAACTAATAATCTTGTAACTTTCCTTCATCTCTAGAATCCTTGATTTACAGTACTCCAAATTGAAGACCTCTATACCTGTGAACTAATCTATCATACATTTGGAATCACTAAGAATTTGAAAACATCTTAATTTTTTTTTTAAATTGGCAAGATACATAAATGCCTAGCAAGCAATCATTTAGACTTTTGAATTTGTACTTTTTTTTAATACTAATTCTATATTGGTAGGACAATCCAAATTGAAGACCTCAAACTAAGTTGTACATGTGAACCAATCTATCGTACATTTGGAATCACTAAGAATTTGAAAACATCTTCTTCTTTTCTTTTTCTTTTTTTAAGTTGGCAAGATACATAAATGCCTAACAAGCAATCATTTAGACTTTTGAATTTGTACTTTTTTCTAATACTAATTCTATATTGGTAAGACTTGTTTCCTGCTAGTTTGAGAAGACCACCAACCTTATATCTCTTTTCTTGAGTTGCACCACCAAAGAAACTTGCTCGATAATATTGTAATAATCTAGGAAATGAGTTCAACTTTTATTTTCTTTTCTTTTTTGTTTCATATTAAAGAGCCATAATTGCAGGAGTTTAAATACCAATATTAATCGTTGTGTTTTCTAAATAACCTTGTTTTTCAATATCCATACATATAAGATGAACATGCTTGCTTGGCTCTATTGCAATTCTTCCAACTTTAAAAGAGTCTAACTTTAGAAGAGTCTAAAATGGTGAACAAGCTTAGAGTGATCAAAGCCTCCATGTGGAATTATGCTATGCAAGCCTGTAACAGCGCAAAATCAACATCTAATTAACTTATTAACATTAAATTTAAACAATGAAGAGTGCTTACTTGAGCTTACCTGTGCATGAAGTAGGCTTACTGGAGCATGGTTTTGGGGACGACTCTCCTCCCAACCTTAGGCTTAATTGTGCAGGATTCTGCTACCACTGGCCACCCCCGAGCCCTCAATCAACGACTACTGCCAGTATTCCTAAGTCTCAATACTCTCCCAAGAGAGTGAAGACAGAACCTCCGAATGATGGAACAAGACCCCTTCCATCCTCCTTATCATTCCTTAAATAGAA
>APFE031609685.1:5565-17558 GCA_000404065.3 Pinus taeda
ATATATATATATATATAGGTTTATTGGACTAAAGTATTAATAGGTTTCTTATTGAGTGTTTAGAAAGCAAGGTATTATTGGAGTCCTAACTAGGTTAAAATGAGCAAGCATTAGAGAATGCAAATAACACCACAAATTTTGAATTTACATTGCGAGAGAAAGTATTTTATACTTCACGATGAAGCTTCTTGATTCTGGATTGTTGCTGACAGTGCGAAGCTACCTGAACTCTATAGAGGGTGTGAGAGTTCCTTTTGAACTCTAGAGAAGACTTCCTACCTAACAAAATTAATGTAGAAGGCATGTTGGAATTAACGTTTTCAAACACTGCCCCTTAGTTCCAACCACAAAATACACTATAACACAATACATAAGACACAAACATACTCTTAATTGACATGCCTGCTCGTCTAAGTCTCAGCTAGGCTTACAACCTAATCTAGATTTTCTACAACACATAACTTACTTCTACAAAACTCAAATTTGGTCTTCCCAAGAGGCTTAGTGAATATGTGAGCCACATTCTTATTTGTATTACAATATATTAAGTCAATTTATTTTGATTGGACCTTTTCTCTTACAAAACGATATTGTATGTCTATATGCTTTGACCTTGCATGACATAAAGGATTGTTTGCCAGTGTGATGGTGCTTTGATTATCACATCTGGTCACTGTAGGTTTTTGTTGACTTTATACTTTGCATCAGTTGATGAAAAAGAAATTTTTGGTTGTTTCTTACTGCTCCATGATATAGATCTCGATCCTATATTGAACACATATCCAAGGGTGGACTTCCTATCATCTCGATTTCTGGCCGAGTCAAAATCAGAATGACATGTCAATTCAACATTACAATCATTAGAATATTCAATACCAAAAGTGATAGTTCCCTTTAAATATCGAAGGACCCTTTTTGTGGCTATCCAATGGCTTCCACGAGGCTTAGACATGAATTGACTCAGTATGCTTACTGCATAAGCAATGGCAGGCCTAATGGTAGTGATATAATTCAAACTTTGCACTAATTGTTGATACAATGTTCCATTCACCTCTTTTATTCCATCATCACTTCTCAACTTGATATTTTGTTCCAATGGAGTGCTCACTACGTTACATCCATTCATATGGAATCTCTGTAGTACTTCATTTGTATATTTTCTTTGTGTGATCAAAGTCCTTCCATTATCTCTCCATACTTCAAGATCTAGACAATAGTGCATATGTCCAAGATCCTCCATCTCAAATTCCTGTGATCACTTCCTTTTTATATATTTAATCAATTTATCAACACTCCCTGTTATTATTAGATCATCAACATATAAAAAGAATAATACTATATCTCCATTTCTATCTCTCTTGATATACAAATTACGATCATTTTTACTTTTGTTAAATCCTTGTTGAAAGAAGAATTTGTCGATTTTCTCATACCAAGATCTCGGTGCTTGTTTTAGTCCATATAATGCCTTTTTCGAGTTCCATACAAGATGTTCCTCCCTTCTTTACAATTTTTTTTGGTTGAACAAGATAAGTCTCCTCTTTTAAGTTGTCATTTAGAAAAGTTGACTTCACATCTAATTGATGTAGCTTCCAATCATATTTAGTTGCCAATGGTATCATTATTGTGATTTTGTTCATTTTTGGAACCAAAGAAAAGGTATTGTCATAATCTATACCTTCCTTTTGTGAATAACATTTTGCAACCAATATTGCCTTATACTTGTCTATGCTACCATTTGCATTAAATTTTGTCTTGTACAACCATTTTGATCCTATAGGGACTTTTTTTCTGGTAATTTTCCCAAGTTTCATTTTTCATTATAGAGTCATATTATTCTTTCATAGCTTCCATCCATTCTTTATCATTTTTAGCTTGTTCGTAATTTAAAGGCTAAAAAATAGTCATTACTTGAGACATTAAATCATAATCTTAATGCGTGATAGGGGTTTGAATCTGTCATATTGACCTTCTTATAGGTTCATTACACTGTGGAGCACCTTCTCCTCTTCTTCCTCTTTGTGGAGTTCCTTCATCACTTCTTTGTTTACTTTGACTTCTTGACATGTCTTCTAAAATGTCCATGCTTTCTCGAGTTTGAGATGACTCAACTTCTTCTTCTTTAAAGTTGTCATAAGGAGGACTTCATACATTATGTTTATCTTCTTTTATTTGCTTATCTGCATGTTCATGCAATATATCATCTCTACTTGCAAAGACCTTGTGAGTACTTGGATCATACATTTTATATGTTTTTTGAGGAGTACAATATCTAATAAAAATGCATTTGATGGCTTTGTCATCTAATTTTCTCCTATCCTCTTTAGGAGTATGAGAAGAGTCCTTGCATACAAATATCCTTAAATGAATAAATTTATGTTTAAAACCTTAAAATTCTTCAAATGCTGTTTTTTTCTCAAGATACTTGGTAGGGCTTCTATTTTTGAGATATACAACTGTATTAGTGACTTCAGCTCAAAAACTATTAGAAATTCCTTTACTTTTTAGCATACTATGCGTACATTCTACTAATGTTCTATTCATTCTCTCAACTACTCTATTTTGCTAAGGTGTACGTGGTACTATAAATTATTGCATAATTCCATTTTGCTTGTAGTATTTGACAAAAGCTCCTAAAGTGCACTCACCACCTTTATCTAATTGAATAATTTTAATGTTCTTTCCTATTTTATTTTTCAAATTTATTCTTGAATTATTTAAAGGATTCAAACACGTGACTTTTATTTATTATAAGGTACACCTAGGTGTATCTAGTACTATCATCAATAAATATAAAAAAGTAATATTCTCCGCCAAGTAATAAATATAAAAAAGGTAATATTGGACCACATACATCAGTATGCACTAGTTCAAGTATTTCAGTTCTTCTTCTACTTTCATGCATGGGAATTTCTTCCCTATGTTGTTTTCCTAGTGCATAACCTTCACATTCAAAGTGTTCACCCTTAATATTTGGAAGGCCTTCTACCATTAATTTATTTCATAGTAAAATTAGGTCATTATGATTTAAGTGTCCATAGCTTTGATACCAAAGCTCTATATTTGACATGCATGTTAATGCCAAAGGTTGATGCCCATTCTCCATTAGATCCAACTTGTATAATCCTCCAACTCTGATTCCTTTTGCAACAATCTTGTATTTGTCATGTACATCCTTTACCAAACAATGCAATTTCACAAATTTAACTTTGAAATGTTGAACTGTAATAGTAGAGACTGGAATGAAGTTCTTCTTTAATCGTGGGACATACACCACATTTTGAATTTGTTTTTCTTGTCCATTAGCCATCATAACAGTTATATCACCATATACTTTAAGTTCATGTGATCCATTATCTCCTAAATAGATGTGTGCACTCTTATGAACCTCATGATAACTATCAAACCAATCTCTTTTGCATGGCATGTGGATTGATCCACCAAAATCTATAAACCAAGCATTATCATCATCAATTTCTATTTATAAAGCAGTATTGGACACAAATAATTTAAGATTGCTAAAATCATGACTAATTGCCTCATCTCTATCAACATAATTTTCTGAATGCCTTCTTTGTTTAAATTGGTCAGACTTTCTTTTCATGCAATTCCTAGCAAAATGACTAGGTTTTCCACAATAATAACACACATCACCTCTTCTTGATTTTGCATTTGTCCTTGTTAAAACTTTACCTTGAAATGATTTTGCCTATGGCTTTTTCCTTTATTTTTCTCCCATTGTTTTCCTTTGAAGGACTGCTTCCATTTGGCCATCAATGCTAAATCTGAATTGGGATATTTTCTTTAAGAATTCTTCTCCTCTCTCCTTCGTGCATAAGTATGCCTGCCAACTCATCAAGGGTAGGAGCCTTATCTATATTTAAAATACCAATGATAAAAATTTGATATTCATCAAGCATTCCATTTAATGTCAGAATAACTAAGTCTCTACTAGATATTGTTTTAGCAATGCCACCTAATTTATCCTTTAGATACTTAATTCTAGAAATAAAATTACTAACACTTTAATTTTCTCCCATCTTAATTAAAAGAAGCTTACTATTTATATACAATATTCGATTTGTAGTCTTCATCTCATACGAATTTTTGAGAGTGTCCCATGTCTCCTTGGATTTTTAGCACTCCCTAATGTGTGGAATAAAATTGTCCTTAATGGACATCCGGAAAAGCACCTTCACTTTTTTTTCTTGTAGTTCCTAATCTTGAATTACAACATCTATGGCTTGAGGGGGCGTTGGCTTGACTGCAACTCTAGACACACTTCAGCTCCAGACACAGTCATCCATATATGGTAGTCTTCCATAAAAGTGTGCAACCTAAAATTCCAATTGGCATAATTTTCACCATCTAGTTTATTAGATTCAGATAAAAAAGATTCTTCCAATACATTGGTCATTGTCAATAAGTGTATGAATCCTTAGGTACCAACCATACAAAATTTTCATAACTTCAATAATTAATTTCCTTACTCAATAACAAATAATAACATTGTTAAACACACACATGGAAGAAAGAGTATGAAAGATAAAACATGAGAGTACGATTTTTATTAACAAATGATTTACAGTTATAGTACAATATGTGACCGTTGGGTTTCACATCCCAAGGTCTCTTGGACTCCTTTTTTCCATTCGGCTTCCACACTAACCCATTGAGGATTAGGTGTCCAACATTCCCCCCTTAATATGAAGAGTTATGTATGAGCCCAAGAAGAGAGTTGTAATACAAAATGTGCAAAAATGCATGGCAACACTAGGCTAAATGTGTTCTCTGAAATGTTGGTATAAAGGGTGGTGGTTTAAGGATGACCACCAACACTGGAATGCTTAGTAAAGTTCCCAGAACTCTTCCAAAACTGGCAAGAAGTTGAAGTCTTCTGCTAGGGGAAGTGCTCCTATTGTTTTGAAGAGGGAAACCTTCAACCAATAAAGGGAGGTCTCACCATGCATAAATGGGAGAACTTCAACCTGAAAAGGGAAGTCTCAACCTGTGATAGTTTAAGGATGACCAACAACTCTAGAATGCTTAATGCAATTCCTGGAACTCTTCCAAAACTGGCAAGAAGCTCGAGTCTTCTGCTAGAGGAAGTGTTCTCAATTTTTGTTCCTGGAATTCTTCCGAAAATGGCAAGAAGCTGAAGTCTTTTACTAGAGGAAGTGTCCCAGATTTCCAATTGAAGGCATGTTCAAGGGCATCTTTGTCTCTGGCTACAACTTTGAATCTGGTGTGATAGGTTGTGGCTCAGGCTCGCTTGATGTGACTTTGAAGCTTGTAGATGACCATCATTTCCCCCCCTGTTAGATACAAGGTGAGATGATGGAGAAAACTCAACTGCAAGACTGCTCAATACTCTGGAACAGGTTATGACATGTGTTTGGAATATCTTCTTGGTTGTTGATGCCCATTGCCAAGAAGCGATCCATCGAAGATGAATCTTTGTTCTTGCAGGACGTTTATTTCTTAAGCATCTGTTTGAAGAATTACTGGTTTTATGATAATGCTTACATGGATGGAGATCAAAACAGTGATATTTCAGATGGCCAACTCGGTCACAGTGTTAGCATTTTACAATCTGTTGTTGTTGTTGCTGTCGAAGAGGGGCATCATTTGGAACAGCTGAATGTGAACTGTCATGAAGGAATCCAACACTCTGAAACTGAATGGGCTTTGCGTAGTTTGGAATATGAAAGGACAAGTGCTTGTCATATCCAAGACTAGTTCTGTACTTGTTGTGGACAAGTTGTTCCCAAGGTCTGATGATGGGCTTGGGAAGTGCATATTGAGTTTCTGCATCTGCATGTACAATTGCTTCTTTGTTGGGTACTAAATTTGAATGAACTGTAACGTTATTCACTTACTGTTTATGGGAGTCTGTTTCATTGTTCTGAACAGAAACAGGTTCAGAATGATGATTCCTCTCTTTTAATTCTTCTTGTTGTAGCTGAGTTTCAAGCTACAAAAGATCAATTTTCTCTTGTGCATTTTGTAGACAAACCTGAATGTCTGTGAGAGAAACTTTGCTGACTTTTAATGTATCATGGTTAGAGGAATGTATCAGAGTTTTTAAGAACTCTAATATTTCACTAATTCGAGCCATATTTTCCATTGTCAAAATTACACTTAAAAAAAAAAAAAAACTAATCACAACTATGACCCAATGAGTAAAAGTAATGCCCACTCACATTACAAAGACACAGAAAAATCCCTTGTAAATGTGCATCAAATGAATCAAGGAATCAATGCATATATATGTAGACAGAGACTATAATGATTTTGAATACAGAAACTGGGGCAACAACAACTGCAAACTTGCTTGGATCCTTCAAGTACTCCTTCACTTTCAAATCAGAAATGATGACGGTACAGATTAATATTCTCTGATCTTGCCACTTTCTAGCAATGAAGAGAAGCAATGAGAGTAAATTCCAGCAAGGACTTTCAGACCCAGAATGTTGCTCCAACACTTACTCAGGTCACAGGCATGGAAATGAGTCTCTAGCACACTAAAACAACAGTGATAGACCTCTTTACATGTCCAAATACTTAGCAAACTGTACTTACCATGACCTTTCAAGAGCCTTCCAACTATGCACAGTTTCAGGAAAGCCTCCAAGAGATTAGAAAATACTCGACCCTGCTTCAGATGTATATGCAGCCAATTATTAAGGAGATTTGATTCTTTGATAGTGATAAAATCTGCCCACAAAGGACAACTCGAACACAAACTGATAGAACTTGATTTGAAGATTCTTTGAAACCAACTTTTCCTCTTTGGATAAGCTACAACCAACTCAACTTCTTGAGATAGGCTCCTCTTTGTCTAGACAGTTGTAAATATATTTATTAAGTTTTACTCCAAATTGAGATGCACAGTGAGAGTATAATGCTTCTAGAAGCTTCTCAATCAACAATATGATATATTGAATGATTTCACCATTAAATTAAATCACTGCTGAGCACATTACATCAATCACTGGGAGTAATTTACTCACTGGAAACAACACAGAAGATACTAGCCATTTTTTTTTAATGCTCACCATAAAACATGTATCTGCCTTGAAAATTAATTAACTCAGGTGTATACAATATATCCCACATATATTAAAATAAACAATATCCTTCAAAGGAACATAGCTCATATAGGCGCACATATTTCAGAGAATGGAAGCTTAGGTCCTTTCACCACAAATCCTTCTTGCCAATTGTATATCCTTGGGCATAATAGTAACCATCTTAGCATGAATAGCACACAAGTTGTTATCTTCAAATAGATCCACAAGGTAAGCCTCAAGTTGTTATCTTCAAATAGATCCACAAGGTAAGCCTCAGTGACCTCCTGCAAAGCTAAAATGGCATGACTCTGGAAATGCAGATTTGTCTTGAAATCCTGCACAATTTCTCGAACCAATCTCTAGAAAGGCAACTTTCAGATAAGAAGCTTAGTACTTTTCTGGTATTTTCAAATTTCACGAAGAGAAATAGTACTGGGATGATATTTGTATGGCTTCTTCACACCACCAGTGGTGAGGGCAAACTTGCGAGAAGCCTTAAACACATAGCTTCAAGACTTTGTGAATCAATTTCTGGAGCAGAGAAAGACTAGCTCTTCATGAAACATTCCCTGGCACATTACTTGATGTCTATCAGAATAGTGTAATGCACACCGACATCATTCGAAGGGTCACTGCCTCTGTTCACTTACAAAATATTGCAGGTGGCTACTATACAAACTTTAAAAAAAGGCCCAAACCTGACGAAATTGAAAACGACAAAGTAGCTCTGGAATGCATTTTCAGTTTTATGGAGTGCGGTTGTCTTGAGTTGGCATTGCCCATGTATTCTAGCAGATGGGAATCTATTTAGCGAGTCCACATGCACCAGGTAACAATACTGATTGGAGGGATATACCATCTCTCATAATATGGAGGTTCGAGGTTTGAAACTGATTCCTAATAATGTAAAACACCCGCATAGAAAAATGAATGAATTCAGTTTCAATAAATCAAGCCTTCTCTCATTTGATTCGGTGGGCGAGCTGAATATCTTTGGGCATAATGATGACATGCTTGGGGTGAATGGCGCAGAGATTTGAGTCCTCAAGGAGGGAGACGAGATAGGTTCTAGAAAGAGTACTTAGTTGGTACAGTATCTTGGAGATACGGAGTTTGTCAGCAAAGGTTCCTTGGTATGCACACAACCCAGGAAATTTTCCGCAATGTCTCTACAACGAAGAGTTGCGGGAGAATGCATATTCAAGTATTATACCCATTATTTAGCTCTGCCATTTTGATACTTACAAGCTCTGAAGCATATTCAAGTATTATACCTTTGGCTCTTCTGTGCTTTCTCTCGAACCCAACATTCAGAAACTTCATCACTTTTGATATAAATGGCGGAATAACAAGACAGTAGCACTTACTTGATGGCTTCATCAAAGGCTCCAGCAAAGGGAACCCATGGAAGATCCAACAGCAGGAATCCGATGTCTTTGCAGGCTATAGCTAAACATATGATATCAAAATTTAAGCAGAGAAAAAGGTCTTGTATATCCAACGAAGATTTCTTCTTATGCAATTCTTCTACAATTGGAATCAGTCTTTCCAGGAATAGTAATGACAGTTCTGACATGCAGGAAGGCCGTGGGAAGGCAAAGTGCTCACGAGCCTCAGGTATGTATGGAAAGTTACAGGTAATGAAGACCAAACCAACACTATTCAAGGGAGCTGCACAGGAAAATCAATATGCCATTTTTTTTCTTTTCTACTTAAGGCATAAAGTGTGAGGAAGAAAACTACACAGGCACACGTCATAGCTCTCATACCATGTTAAACACACACATGGCAAAGCTCTCATACCATGTTAAACACACACATGGCAAAAAGAGTATGAAAGATAAAACATGAGAGTACAATTTTTATTAACAAATGATTTACATTTATAGTACAATATGTGACCGTTGGATTTCACATCCCAATGTCTCTTGGATTCCTTTTGTCCATTCAGCTTCTAGACTAACCCATTGAGGATTAGGTGTCCAACCCTTTTTAAACTAATTTTACTTACTCCTTAGAGAATTTGTTTTAATTTTTTTAATTTATATATATTATTTTATTCCATAATCTCAAAAAGAACAAAGCATGATATAACCATAAGTTACTTCAAGCTTTGAAAAAATTCTTCCAAAATCAATGAATCATTCCTTCCAAAACAGCCTTAGAGAATTAGTCCAAAAAAACATGTTTATAGACAAAATGTTGGTTATCAGAAAATATTCTTATTTTCCACTGATAACCAGAAATAAGTCGTAGGCTATTATTTCCTCTTTTAACAAAAAAAAATATACTGCAATTTTTTTCCCTATCTTCACAACCATATACAACAACCATATACAACGATTTTCAAAGAAAATATATGCCATAAAATTTGATACTAGCACAAACATAAGCCTCATTTTCTTAGTGGAAGACAAAATTTTCCCTTCGGCAAGTGCGCCCTCACTTACCAACACCTAGCAGCTCCCTCTAGGAAATCCTTAGCTCTTTTTGTTGATAGCAAACGTATTCATCCAACGAGCCTCATGAATCCCTGATCGTCCTCCACACAAACACACTCTTTCTATAATAATGCGATTTCTAGGACTCACACATAGCCGACTCTCCCAATCCCTGTCTGTAGTCTCTGTCTCTACACAACAGCTCTTCACTGGCACACCCTTGCATGTTCTCAACAACTCCAGTTGCAGCAAAACTCTCATAGCTGCACCACTTGCCCCAAAAACATCTCAACACAACGGTCTCTCAAGAGCTCACACAACGATCTATCAAACTTATCGCTCACAAAGAACAACGACTCACACTCTCACCTCACTCTAGAGAACACACATAACATCACAAACTTGGAATTTACATTTCCAGAGAAACTATTTTATACATCATGATGAAGCTTCTCGATTCTGGATTGTTAGGAATAGTGGTTTTTTCATGAAGCTATCTGAACTCTCAAGAAGGCGTAACACTTCCTTCTGAACTTTGGATAAAGCTTCGTATCTAACATAGTTAATGCAAAAGGTAGGTTGGAATTAATGTTTTATATATAGCTATATTTATATATAGTTTTAGGAGACAAAAGTATTAACACTGCGGTATGTTATCGCGTGCTTACAAAGCAACATATCATAGGAACCCTAACTACGTTAAATGAGCAAGCTTCAACAGGAACATTGAATCCCTAACTACGTAGAGTAACAGTTGCCGGATAGTAATTCCATTACTACCTTATTCATTCGTACACATAAGAAACAAATCTTAATTGTGTGTCTGGTTAATATGTTGTAGGAGTGGCTTTAACCAGAGACTTTCTTTCTCCAGATATATGTCTCTGCGTATTTAATTTTTGGATGCTTCGTGATATCATGTTTAGGTGGTGGATACTACTTTCTATTATGATTACTTGTGTTTCTTCACTATGATATCGATGGCACATTTTATCTTTCAAACAGTTTGTTACAACCATTTCCAAACAAATGATACACAACAATTTTAACTTACTCGGTTGTTGCCATGTGACAGAAGAGTAAACATATGGGAAAATTTAGCTGTTTCATTACTGTAAGGATCCTGCTTCAATGGAGACTCAACTGATCCAATGCTTGGTACCTTCATAATATTGCGCTTTTGTGCACTGATTAGAATAGAGGATTGGAAGGAAAAATATACAGGGCTACCATGGAAGTTAACACGGACAGCCCCATGGATTGATGTTTGCAATTTTTTATCAGTACCGTCCACAAGAAAGAGTTTGTTGTTACATAATATTTACTGCTTATTTGGACATGATTTTGTACTAGTGGGTTTCTCCAATTTCTATTAAATATAGTTGAATATGAATGAAACCCTGTCAGGGCATGCCCGACGACCGTCGGTTCTTCCCTTTACATCTAACTGCCCTCTTTATGTTTTGGAATACTTTCAAAAAGTATCACACCCAAGAAAATTAGAATAATGGGTAGAATATTCTATATAAATTATGGTTAGAATCGTCCATATAAATTGGATATATGGCATATATGACACATGGCATACGTATTATGGTTAATATCATTCATAGGATACATGTCATATTTTAGGTTTAACAAGTGCTATTTAGTAGTTATTACCGGTAGATTAGGGTAAATGTATTTAAATTGGAGTTTGGACTCCTCATAAGTTGGAGGTAATTAGATAAGTTGGAGGTAATTAGTTAAGGGCTTATGAAAAAATAGTTATGAAAGTGAAAGTGTTGTGTTAAAATAATGCTTTTTGGTGAGCATTGTATTTTATTGGCTTTAATTAATCTCTATAACTTTATTTCTTTGGTGGTTTTTCCTTCAAATTGATATTAAAAACAATAAAAAACTAAAATTGCATATGTTCCATCTTGGAATAACAAGACAATTGTATTTAGGCTAAAAATAATATATATTATCTTTGTTTTTTTATACTTACTTAATGTTAGCAGATGAAATATTCTAATAAATATTTGCTTAAGCATCCTATAATTGAATGTAGTTGTTATAATATTAGATATAGTTAAATTGTGAACTTGATTTGTTCCCAAGTCATCACTTTTTGTATATCTATGCACCAAACTTGTTTGGTTTTAATTCAAGAGTCCCTACCAACCATGTTTTCAAATCACAAGAAAACCTAACATCGTTAAAAAAAACTATATTTATATTTCTAACAAAAACACAGGCCCAACATTCTACAACTTAGCTGACTATTTTATATAATTGATTGATAAATGTTTAGGATATGCCTCTTGAGGAGGTTTTTTTAATGTGACTAATACTTTTGGTGCATGATGTAATAATGTAGCTCCTTTCACCATGATTGAGATAGTGAAAGCAAGGAAGATGGAGACTATCACATCCTACTTTTGTGAGGTTATCTGTTTCAATATTTAAAAAAAAAATTAGCTTAAAAATGTGTATT
>APFE031609685.1:18816-33644 GCA_000404065.3 Pinus taeda
TGATTTCTTTCAAATTTTAATTGTAAAAAATAAACTAAAACTAGAGAAAAATAAATTTCAAGACATTCCAATAAGCATGAGTAGGAGCATGTCTCATGAAAATAAACCTCATCTAGGCATATGATAGGGTGGTATGGGACTACATTAGACTAATTTTATACAAAATTGGTTTCCATATCAGTCACATAAGTCTGATTATGACATGTCTATCCTTTGTCGACATGGCAGTTCTTATTAATGGACAACCAACACAATTTTTTAAGATATCAAGAGGCTTCCTAAAATGATGTGCTCTATCGCCACTCCTTTTCATTTTGGCCATTGATGGTTTTAGTAGGTTCATAAGACAAATTCAGGAATCTTCCTCTATTAGAGGTTGTAGGCTCAACAAAAATATCACTACGACCCATCTGATGTTCTTTGATGGCATCCTTAATGTAGGGGATGAAAAACTTAATCAATGAAAACATGTCCATTGTGCCATCACAAAATATGGTAATGCTTCTGGGTTGACTATGAATGCTTCCTAATCTAAACTCATAGTGGCTCAGGAAGATAATAAGGACGTCCAAAACATCCCTATTCTCATTGGTGTCATGGTTAGGCTTTTATCCTATCGTAATGTAGGATTGGACTTGGATCAAGGAAAATTTTGCTAAGAAATTCATGCAGTGGGAGAAAAATGGTTATCTCTTAGTGGTAGGTTAGTTATCACAAAGTTGGTATTGCAGGGCATCACTCTGTACTCGATGCACATTTTTCACCTCCCTTTGACTATCATTCAAGGAATTGATGTGATCATTTCAATTTTTCTTGGGAATTGGGCTATATCATATAACAAGTATCACTTATGTGGTCTTGATTCTATATCTAGACCAATATCTAAGGGAGGTTGGGGTATCAGAGATACCAAACAATTTAACTAGGCATTATTCATCAAAAGCCTATGGCGGGCTTTTGTTTTCCCTGGTATGTGGCATACAATCATTTCAGAAAAAATATCTTCACAATATTTCTATTGAGGACTAGATATTAGTGGGTTCTCCTACCTAGAGTGCCTCTTTCATTTGGTGAAGACTTGTGAATGTTAAAATTTGGTTTTGTAGTAACCTTTGCTTGGAGGTAGGGAATGGGGACAAACCTTGTATTGGGTTAGATAATATTAAAGGTTTGATTGGTGGT
This sequence comes from Pinus taeda, assembly GCA_000404065.3. Classification (NCBI taxonomy): domain Eukaryota; kingdom Viridiplantae; phylum Streptophyta; class Pinopsida; order Pinales; family Pinaceae; genus Pinus; species Pinus taeda. Next base: position 19,999 of record APFE031609685.1, read on the forward strand.
CATAATCTGCCAGCACCCCTTATGAGTCACCTCAATGAGATTAGATTGTTCACATTGGAAAATATTGCAGGCATTCACAAGTCCCTCTTATCTCAAATAACTTGGCCCCACTCTACAAATCTCAGACTGCCAAGGTCTTTTGAGGCGTAGTGGGAGACATATTGATTTAAACTCGTAAATGTTGGAATCTCTCTTTTTAATAATCTAGATAAACTATCATGGGCACAGAGTGATGTTGACAACAATATCTTAGCAAAACATGAAGATTCTTATATTTCCTCACACATTAGAACATATCATTTTTCTAATTGTTTATCACGTATGTGGAAGTGGGATATTCCTTCCAAGCTAAAGTGCTTATGTTGGCTTGTTATATAAAACTATATTCTAACATGGGGAAATCTATGGAAGAGGGAATTTCAAATCCCTAGTCAATCTTGCATGTGTGGCATCGAATATGAGGAGGTTATTCATCTTTTTTTCTATTTTCCATTTGCAAAAGCGATATGGGAGGCGGTCTCTGTAACACTTCACCTCAACCCTAAGGTGGAGAGATGCTCTATTGAATTATGTCCGATCAGTTGGAGTTTTAGACAAAAATATTACAAGGCCATTCTAATTTATATTTTCTGGGGTATCTAATGTAGCAAGAAGAAGTTTATCTTTGGAATATCTTCCCATATCTGAGAGACACCATCTGACGAATTGTGACATATTGTCTAGAGAAAAGTACATGGAGTCGAGTTGCTCACATTCATAAATTTACGTGAAGGGAGATCAATTTCTCTAGCCTTGTGGCTTTATTTGATGTTTCTTCCTCTGAGGGGCATTGTGGATGTGGTGTATACTCAATCATTGATCCCTCCCTCACTTATCATTTCTTCTGGTGCAGGGTTCCTATGACAACCTCCAAAGAGAAGGTTGTTGCACTATGGGGGGCATTGAAAAGTGCCTCCTGGCTTTCTCATGATGATATTCACATCATGAGATACTCTGAAATTGTTCATTTGTATCTTGATGAGATACTATAAAATTAATCGATTTCGTAGTTGTTGGGTTCTTGTTTCTGTGAATGCTCTAGGTTCCAATATGATTTTTCCTTCCTCTCCAAGTTTTGGCAATATTGTTTGAATTGGGATCTTTTGCAACTTTTGAATGAGTGGGGATACTTCTTCATCCTTCTTCCATTCATCCCTTACTTCGTTTATCCAATCTTTTTGGATACTGCAAATAGCACAAAACAATGCTTCCACATCCTCATCCTTTCTTGAGAGTGCACCTACAACAAAAATTTGCTTCCCTTTTCTATAGATGATGTCAAAGTCATAAGCCAACATATTTGTGACCCATTTTTTCTGTTCTTCTAAAGATAATAGTTGTTCTAAAAAGTATTTAAGGCTATCATCATCCATTTTTACCTTGAAGTGGAAGAACTTACCTGTTGAAGATTCCACATAATGATGGAAGAACTTACCTTCTGAAGATTCTACATGGGAGGACAAGAATTTTATACAGAAGCATCAAGAACTACTCAAGCATTGAGGACAACACTTTTTGAAGGAGAGGGGCATGTTAGGCCACCTATGGTACTAGTGTAACCCCTTATTGTTATTAGTAAAACCCCCTTATTATATTGTTGTACCCATGTAGTCCCGATATTGTTACTATTGTGCCCCATAAAATCCCACTATTGTTATTGTTATGCCTTTACATTATTATTGTTATGTTGGCTCTCATTATATTATGACCCCTTAGGCTCTTATATATAGAAAGAAGGTCTTCTCATTTGTATCATCCAAGAATTATTCATTTGTGTAATGTAAAGGAGGTTTCCCCCTCGAAGAGGCTTATTTCTAAGGTGTTCATCTATTTTTTCTATCTTTTTGTTAGCTGGTTTCATAACATTTGGTATCAGAGCTATGGATTCTAGGGTTTCACTGCTCCAAATAGGTCATCATGGGATTTTCGCTATAACTATTTCGCTACGAAGTTCCAAAAGCTAAGAAAAAAATCCATTTGAGACAAAGTCAGTCTGATCCTTGGCTCTGAACTTCAGATCCTGTCTCACTATATTTTCAGAGATATAGTCTGAGGAAGTTAGCGTTTTTGTAGACCCCTGAATTACATTCCAAACAGGTGACCTAGGGAAAATTGTCATAACTTTCTCTCTAAGCATTGGATTGAAATTTCGTAAGAAGTTACAGAAAGAGGACGGATTTTAGTTTCTTGTGTAGATTGTTTAGATCCAACGGTTGAAACAATGACACGTGTCACGTCATACAAATTCACTCTACTAAACTAGTCTATAATTAGGTCACTATGGGAGATTTGGCATAACTCTTCCTTGGAGAATCCAATTTGGATTAGAATGATGGCATTGGAAAGAGGACGCAAACGACTACTGCAAGTCATGTTATTAGAACTGGAAGATATGAAATTACAGAGTTACATTCATTTCAAGATCGAGCTCCTAAAATCAAGAAAAAGCGAGATGAGGAAGTTTGATGGCAAGGATCCAGTAAATTGGATACTACAGATGGAGAAATATTTTGATCTACATGGTGTACCACTGTTACAAAAGGTATGTATTTCATCTAATTATTTAGAACCGAATCAATTTTTATGCTATAAAGTGCTTTGTTCTCGTAAACCACTTGTCACATGGTAAATTTTCACAGAGGAAATAATAGCACATTATGATGATACAAAGAGAAACTCCTTCTTTAGCCAATTGATATTTCTCAAACAAAAGGGTTCAGTGGAAGAGCACATTGAAGACTTTCAAAAATTGAATAGAAGGGTAAATTATATTCCAGAGAAGTAAAGGATTGATGTCTTCATACGACTTTAAAGGATAACGTTCAACATGAGGTTCGTTTTTGGGAACCTGATTCATTGGAGGAGGCATTCGAGTTGGCAAGAAAAATTGAAAGAGAAATTATGAAAACAAGGAATCCCACCACTCATGACTATAATTATGGAAGTGTTTCTTCTCCTAGGCTTCGACAACCTACAAGGCTTACACCACAACAATTGGAAGAAAAAAGAGAAAAAGGGCTTTGTTACAATTGTGATAGAAAATGCACTAAAGGTCATAAGTGTGCTAAGAAGAAATTATTTTACATAGAGTATGAAGAGGAGGAAGAAAAGGATAAAGAAACATCAAAAGAAGAGGATATACACTAGGATCCAACCCCAGAGAAAGAATAAGTGAATCCAACCATATCTTGTAAAGCATTGGCAAGAATTACCACTCAAACTCTCAAGATAGAAGGACATATGAAGAAAAAAGATCAAGAAGTGAAAGATCACATCGAGAACGAAGAAATGAATCCAACCATATCTTGTAATGCATTGGCTGGAATTACTACTCCCCAAACTATCAAGGGAGAAGGACATATCAAGAAGAAAAATGTTCAAGAAGTGAAAGATCACATCGAGCATCAAGAAATGAATTTGACGATATCTTGTAAAGCATTGGAAGAAATTACCACTCCTCAAACTCTCAAGATAGAAGGAAATATCAAGAAGAAAAAGGTTCAAGTAGTGAATGATCACATCGAGCATCAACAACAAGTTCTCCAACTTTTAAAGAATAATGCCACTTTGGTGCAGAATCGAATGAAAAACAGGTAGATCAACATCACAGTGAAAAATATTTTGATGTAGGTGATTGGGTATTTTTACGGTTACATATGAAGCAAGCTATTTATGAGAAGGTAATGTTGGCAATACTACATGCACTTAATGAATGGTGACCTTATCCAATGGGAAGACACTTCAAGGTAAAAATGGATCATGATAGCCTTAAATACTTTCTAGAACAACTATTATCTTTAGAAGAACAGAAAAAATGGGTCACAAATATGTTGGGTTATGACTTTGACATCATCTATAGAAAAGGGAAGAAAAGTTTTGTTGTAGATGCACTCTCAAGAAAGGATGAGGATGTGGAAGCATTGTTTTGTTATGTTTCTATTATCCAACAAGATTGGATAAATGAAGCAAGGGATGAATGGAAGAAGGACGAAGAAGTATGGCCACTCATTCAAAAGTTGCAAAAGATCCCAATTCAAACAATATTGCGAGAACTTGAAGAGGAAGGAAAAATCATATTGGAACCTAGAGCATTCATAGAAACAAGAACCCGACAACTACAAAATCAATCAATTTCAGAGTATCTCATCATGTGTATGAACTTACCTGCTGAAGATTCCACATGGGAGGACAAGAATTTTATACATAAGCATCAAGAACTACTCAAGCGTTGAGGACAACACTTTTTGAATGAGAATGTTAGGCCCCTATACTACTAGTGTAACCCCTTATTGTTATTAGTACAACCCCCTTATTATATTTTTGCACCCATTTAGTCCCCATATTGTTACTATTGTGCCCCATAGAAGCCCACTATTATTATTATTATGCCCTTACATTATTATTGTTATGTCAACTCTCATTATGTTATGACCCCTTAGACTCCTATATATAGAAAGGAGGTCTTCTCATTTGTATCATCCAAAAATTGTTCATTTGTGTAATGTAAAGGAGGTTTCCCCCTCGAAGAGACTTATTTTTAAGGCGTTCATCTATCTTTTCTATATTTTTGTGAGCAGGTTTCATAACATTATGTTTCTTCTCCGTAAAAAAAAAATGAGCGAGGAGCAAAGAAGATTTTGTTGTTAGGATTCCTTCTCTATGTGTGCATACTCATGCTTGGAACCATGTTTATGTTTACAATGTTGTTTTTTGCTCACTATAGCTGAGTGTTCTTGAGAGCATTTTTCTTCTTGTCGATCCTTATACATCCGTATTTGGAGGTGAAGATTTTTAGCATTTACTAATTGCTTCCTAGTTAGGGTTGCCAAACTCATGTTCGTTGATAGTTTTGATAGCTAAGTTTTGTCACAATTGTAAAAGGTTTTGGCTTCTCTTACAATCCTAACATTTGCAAATAATAAAAAAACAATGATTAATTGAAATATAAAGATAAGAAATTATTTAAATTAAAAAGAAGATTACAAAGCTCTCAAATAAATAGTTGTAACATATAATAGGAAGATCAATAAAACCAATGTGGCAAACTCTAGAAACATTTTCGAGTTCATAGTTCTTGCATTCACTCTCCCTGTTGGCAACCTAAAACTTCAACTCTAAATATTAACCAAATTGAGTGAAGGACACATTTTTATTCTTGGTTCAACCAAAGAAAATGCTTAGGCAGAGCTCATAACTATACCATGTTCCAGCAATCTTTCCCAATATATCCCACAATGGAAACAAGGATCATTACCTTCCACAAGAAATTGCAATCATTCCTTTTTTTAATTCACTAGCTTCCCATTCATGAGGTCCCACTGTGTTTTTGGAGACCAGAATGGAGCATGGAAGAAAAGTGTGAGCTATAATGATTACACAATAAAAATTTAGCCAATAAAAATTAAAATAATATTAAAAAAAATAAAATTTAATTTCTAATGCTAAACTATCATTTTCTAAATTTATTTTTACTCCAACACAAATAATAAATAATCAAATTAAACATTTAATGCATAACATCATGCTGAGTATAAATGTAATATTACCATATCAACCTAAAATTAAAAAAAAAAAAAAAAAAAAAAAAAAAAAAAAAACTAAAAAAAAAACTAATAAATGTATTCATAATTAATACGTGTAAAGTAAAGAATGAAATATTGCAGTTTTAAAATGAAAAAAAAAAAAAACTATTTAAAAAGAATTCCAAATCATAAAAATTTTAAAACACAGAGAAAGGTGAGATTTTGAATCAAAATAAGGTAATGATGGAAAGGATAGCTAGGTAGAATTATTGAACAAATTAAATCAAAATACTTTATTAAAAAAAAATAGTGGATTTTTTTTAATTGGTTGTTTATACAATAAATTTTGCATCTCCAACTCATTTAAATCTTTAGCAAAACGATTGCTGATATTTTACTCTACTAAAGGTTATTTTTCTATAATTTGCTTTTCTTTCATTTACCGAAAGTAAATTTACTAATAATTTTATTTACTTTAGGTAGTTTTATATAAGTTTGATAGAGTATTCTTCTTTAATCTAAAACGCATTTAGCTTTCCAAAATAAGAATATCTGACATTTTTTTTTCTTTTAATTTTACAACGTTTTTTCCGGAAAAAAGTCTTAGCGTTTTTTATTACATTTTTTGGACAATAGACTCGTTTATCCTTTTTATGCTTCGAGCTTTCGTGCGAATAGCCACGCGGATTTATCTTTAAAGGTAAGTGATTTACAATGGAATTATTCTTGGTCAAGATATTCCTACTTTTATGAGTATTTTGAGGGCAGAAAAATATGATCAACATCAATTTTACAAGGATTAACCACAAACATTTAGCAATGACATCATCTTAGTGGTTGAGTTGGCATTGCTGGAAAATAAAAAGTTTATTTGTCACAACGAATATTACAAGAACTAACCACAACCATTAAGAAAATGGCATCATCTTTAGTTGTTGAGTTGGCATTGCTTGAAATGAAAAAAATTATTTGTCACGATGTAATTTATTAATGATATTCCATAGTTGACTTTGGTTGTATTACAGCTGAAGTTATCATAACGCGAAAACTATTTTAAATTTCTTTTAAATATAATATCTATTTATTTTTATTATATTCATAAGTGAATTTTAACAAGTATATTTGAATATAGGGAATGTAAATAAAGGAAAAAAACATCATTTCATTTATTAGTCAGATGAAAAATTTTCATTATTAGTCACCATGAAAAATGTGGTATAATTAACTAAATAAGTATATTTTTAAATTTATAAATATATATAAATGTGGAAAGTGAGAATTAAATAAATTATAAATTGATTTAAAAAAATAGTAATAATTATTAATAATAATATTATATATATTTAATATATATTATTATATTATATTTATATATATTTACTCGTTTCTCATGGAGATTTTCTTAACCTGTAAATAGGTTTTTTTGTAATGTTATGGTTTATCAATACATATATCTAAAGAAAAAACTCTATATTGATATTTTTTAAAAGAATTTAATTAAAAGTGAAAAAAAGACATAATTACTTTGAAAATAAATTTCAGCATTTAATTTTTATATACTACTAAGAATATTCTATGGAGATTAAATTCCTACCATCTCACTAATAATTATTAATAGTTACCAATGGACATTATTATTATTAAATGAATAGTACTAAAAGAAGATATAGTGGAAATAGAAGAGATATTTATTTTAATATTTTAACACATGTCCAGAGAAAAACATATTAAAAGCGGTAAACACTACCATTTTTATTTTACTTTTAATGTATATATGCATAATCTATGTTGTTGACTCTATAAGTATTTGTAGCTTCATGTAAAATGAATTTGTGCACCCTATGAAAAATAACATAAAAAAATAAAGTTGTGTGTGTTTGTGTATTTTCTCAAAAATTGATGTTTTCATATTTGTAGCTTAGAAAGTTTGCGATATGTGACTTTCTCTCCAAAAAATAATTTTAATTAAAAAAGCCATGTCCATATTCTTGGTGTTGAAAACATGCATGTGTTCCTAATAAAAGGAATGGGTGTGTTTTAACCTCTAGGAGCATGCACATATTTTTTTTGAATTTAAATTTCTTTTTGGTGGGAAGCTTAAATGTGCGATGAGTTATTTTACTTTGAATATAGGTTGGGATTCAATATTTTAAAGTTGTTAACAAAAAGAATGCATTTGTGTTCCAAGTTCTAGGAATGTGTGCATAGTTTTGCGTGAAGGAAATATAACACATGGGAATTTCTTAAGGTGGGGTAAGAGGGTAGAGTGGTGGGGATAGAGGGGAGAGAGGGGAACGGTGTAGAAAATGAGTGGGTGAGTGAGGAAAAAATTGTAGGAGAGAGAGATTGTGTGTGTGCGAGAGAGTTAAAAAGTCAAAGAGATAGGGAACAAGAGTGGGGAAAGGAGAGAGAGGGTACACTCGAGTAGTGTGGAAAGAAGAAATAGAGGCAACATTGTGCAAAGTACAGTAGAGAATCAAAACTAGTGATTTCCATTAAGAAATTTGGGGAAGAGAGTATTGTTCCGTGTGCGGAAGAGCATAGAGAAGAGTGTGTGGGAGCTGAGAAACTGGCCCTAGTGTTGAACTAGAGCAGAGTGTTGTAGAGAGCCTGTGCAATAGAAGACATATTGCATAGGATATGATATTTCTATGTGAGGCTGAGAGAGCATGAGCATGTGGAACAGTAGAGGACCAAGAGAAGAAGTATGTTTATATAGTGAACCAGATTGGTATTTATGTGTATGTGTAACTGCCTCTATTTTTAGTTTGAAAATTGTATGAAAGACAAAATAGTGGCTAGAGCAAGTCATGGTCTGCATTCATGAGAGTTTGGTGCCTCTTGACAAGTAGGTGCTTATTATCCTAATGGGGTTAGTGTCTCGTGTGAGTGGGTGCTCATAAATGAACTGATGTAAATAAGTAGGTGCTTAGTGTACACCATAGCAACAAACATATTTTTGGTTTCTTCCCTTTGGCTTTCCACATAAAAATATTGTTGTCAATATGTTTATGTTGCTCATGTGCTCGATTTAATGTACAAATGAATGTCTCATCTTGCTGCTCGTTTGTTTTATGTATGAATGTTCTCATAAGTGACAAACAATAGAGGAAAGAACTAAAGACATATTTAGAATTTTTTTTAAAAACCTCATTATTGTTGATTCACCCTTCTTCCCCTCCTCTTTGTAATTCCTTATTCCAACACAATCATCAACACAATTGATCTAAAATGGATTCAATTAGCAAATGCAAATTGGTATATAATGAAAGTTATATAGAATATGAAAAGAAAGGAAAATATAAACTAAATGAGATATACAAAAAAGTAAAATAAAATAAGAGAAAAAGCACTAAAAAGTATGAAACCAATGAAGCCTAGATTAAAAAAATAAATAAATAAAAATTAAATCTAACCTCGAAAGAAAGAAGCAAAAATGAAACATCTTATATCATGTTCCTATTAGAGAGCCCATCCTTATTTCTTTATCAAAATTTAATAACTAGTCAAAATAAGTTCTATTAAAAGTTTAAGGTATGAAGGAAATTGTTAAAATAAATCTCTCTTAGGTTTGCGAATGCTCAATAAAAACATTTATTTTTAATTTTTATATTATTTTTCAACATTTTTTTTTGCAAATAAACCTAGAAAAAATTAATTTTTATTATTCAAACACGATAAAAAGATTACTACTTCAAAACACACTTAAATAAATAAAAAGATACTTAACACGATAAAAAAAGATTACTACTTTAAAACACACTTAAATAAACAAGTGTTCTATGCAGCCGGTAGTCCCTGCCGGGGTCTGCCACAACAACAAAATGAGATCAATGTCTAATAATCTCAATCAAAGATATTAACATATATTCCTGTGAAATTATCGTTGGGAATTTGGGAATTAACTTTTCAAAATATTAAATGAACGCATATATAAATATAATTTGTGTTTCTCATGTTGCCTGGATTTTGTTATTTAAAAGTTAGGAATGTTAAAAGTAAAAATTTTAATACCTTCAAAATACCATAAAAATACCATAAAACTACATATATGGTAGCTAGTCACTACATTGAGAGGGGAGTGGGTTACTCAACTACTCACCTATTAGCACACTTACACGGCTCCTCAAGGTTTGTCCATCATTCCTTAAACGAGAGAATAGAATACTTTCTAGAGCCTTCTCTTCAGTAATTACGTGTGTAGTACCCACAGCATCACCTAGTTGGTTTCACATGAGCACCAATCTCGTTTTGCTGTGTGGTGGCAAGAACATTCGCTAGGAGATTGGCTGGGTGGTGTAGGTCAACATGAACAAAATTAGTGTGCGGCTCATTTCCCCTTTTCGCTATCACTGCCTCAACCTTTGCCATTATGGAGTGTAATACTATTCCATTTCCTTCAAAAACACTGGATCGTATTTACTTTAATAAAGAAAGAACCAAGCTAGCTAAGTTGTCACTCCACACTCCCACTAGCCACAAACCCTGATTTCGATGCTAGGGAAGAAATAGATGGTGAGAAAGCGGACATAATCTCATGTTTTGCTATCTATAGAAGCAGTAACTCATTGTTTTTACCGCCTGGGCAAAGAGTGGCCTCCGTTCTAGTTCTAGTCTTAAGCCTTCCTAAGGTAAGTTGGTTTTGATTCTATATGTGCAGCCTGTATAAGCGAAGATCATTATCTGCGTCATTCATCAGTATCTTGCTTGTTAGCGAGCTGATGACCCCTCCGGAAGAACGAAATTATTAAAGTGCCTTTTCCCGAATAAGTTCTGGCAGGTGGGACAACACGATTTTTTTTTATGTCATTCATAGAGGGGGACTGATCGAGACTGAGGCAAGGAAGCAACTTATAGAGTCTGAGTGTAGCCCAAGGCCAGACACCGGAGCGTGAGCAATAACTCCTCGATGAGAAAACTGAAAAATTTTTGTCATCTTACCACTTACCACTTTGGCACGCGAGCAAGTATTAGATCAACCAACTTTGATCTTTATTACGTATTAATTGAGCATTCAGGTATGTCTAATAGCATTTAATGAGTTGAACTAATGCTAACATTAGTTTAACACATTCTATAATGCAAAAGAAATAGATGATTATAATATATGGTTTTGTTTTTTTGTTACGAGATACCTACAGTAACAACTTTAAAACTTTAATTATCAACAATTAAAAATAATGTCAACTCCACCCTTTTAATTACTATACAGTAGTGCCTACAGGACTAATAGCATTAATACATATTATAAAATAACAATTTCTGTATCAATGAACTAATTTCACTACCTAACTTTAATATTATAAAATAATTTAATACATCATACCTCCTCAGCTGTCGAGGGCTCCAGTGGAAAATAGGTGTCAACCGGATACCTTTTATTTTCCGTCCAATGTCAACTACGTTCTAGAACGTTTCATTTTAACTTTAAATTTTTTTATCCTTTTTACAAAAGAAACGTAGAAAAAGCATTCTCATACGGCTGAATGATTTTAATATCGTGTCAAATTATTTGCAGGGGCCACTTTGGCGGTTGATACGTTGAATTCAACCTAATCCAATATTTCGTACTTTAAAAATTGGCTTTCCTTGTGTGTGAAAGCAAATTATAAACCATGCGTCAACAAGTAGGATAACTGTAAATCATCATACTTCAAATCAGATAAAGAATATTGTGGAATACCAGTTTTATATATATTTTTAAGTATATTCTCGACGATGGAAAAAAATATTTAAGAGAAATACTTGAAAGCTAATTAATGTTCAAGGGAGTCTCATGTTTGAGGCGCCATGCTCTCCACATTCAAAAATAACCATGCGGCGTCGGCGTCAATACCAGCGAACTTCACCAAACGAACTTAGCACTTCAATAAATAATCAGGGAATGGATGAAAATGTTTGACATGTGTTTTTTACCACAGACACGTTATCAACTGCATGAACCAAGTTTGTCAAATTAGTAAACCATACGCTTCACTCTGTCTCAGATACATTTTGAGAACCAAAAGTTTAGAATTTGTTCAGAAGTGCTAGTCTTGCCAAGTGCAGAAGGATTTACTCAGAATTTGTTCCTTCGCAGTAGAATGGCTCAGCTTGAACGCAACTTGGGAGATGTTGGAGATTCGCTAGATGCTCACACGAAGCTTACTCTTGGTATTCATATGTACTCTGTTGTTCCTCTTCTCTGTTATTTTTTCTGTAATTGTCAATGGATATGTTGTTGGCTGTGTGAAATTTTTTTCCTATAATTTCTCTCACATATTGCAAATGAACATCGCAATAGATCATCAACTTGGCGCTGCCAATGGTTTGGAACCACTGAAGCAAGATGGATTGACAACGATGGCACCATCAGCAACATATACCTTGAAGAACCATGAAAATGATGTAACCAACCATTTAAAATAGGGGACCAATGGATTAAAACAACAGATATTTGTAGTGCAGGACGCTGGCTACGAGGAGGAAGGCTATATTTTCATCTCAATGCTAATCAATAAACTCTGTTAATTGATGCTCTAATTTATTTAGAGTGTTTTAAATATAATGGATGCTCTTTCTCTTTTTAATTTCTGGTCCTTGCCCTGAAATAACTTTTAAAGAAAGGTTCATGCACAACAAAACTAGATTTTTGCCCAGAATCATCACTCTAACTATTGTTGTTTTCCCCAATTTGATGCCATGGCGCTCCAAGAATTGCAGAATTTAGTCGAAGAATGAAGTTGGTACACTTCAGTCATGTTCCTATCCTCTGTTCTCTGCAAAGTTTGTGCACAAATACAGCGGTTGCTTCAAATGGTAAGAAATTATCCCTTTGCTATGTACAAATCCATTATTTCTCTGATATAAAATTTAAAGGATATTAAAGTTCCATGAAAAGGTTTAGCAATTGTATCATACATATGAGTTTAAGGTTTGGTATGTTGCTTCTGAAATTGCAGACATGTTTCTTTGGTATTTGGTTCCATACTCACCATTTTTGTATCCGACATTTGTTATGCTTGTGTTTATTGCCCTTGAAGAAATGTATACCCGAACCACAAGAACAGAGATTGTCCTCGGAATTATATAGAAATTGTAATCAAAGACTTAATGCTCAAGAAGGTATTGTCCTATTCTTGATTGCCCTAAAATAAACCGCAATATCATGCCATCGAATTATACCCCATTAACATGCCAGATACTATTAAAAGTCAATAAGTCGAACGAACCAAAACTGTGCTTAGGGAATTTTATAACATAACGAACTAGGATAATCTAAGCGTGTAGAAAACAGAACCCCTCCTTTCCAGTCAATTTTTTCATAAAGCCAGCAGAAACTTTCCCATAATATTGGAATTGCTGAAATCGCAACATTGAGGCACGAATATGGTTTTTAACGTCCAATATGATAACGGAAGTGAGGATTTTTCTGAAATGTCAGAATATGCATTAAAAAGTTATTCATTGCTGAGATTAAGATTTTTCTGTGTCACGTTACAACACAAATCCAGGGACTGAAACCACTATTGTAGAAAATAATATCCGAGATTCATAAAATTAATAGATTTGACAGTCTGAATAATCATACAAAAAGCCGCCAAAGTCGGAATCAACGTTGAAAATCAAGAAACTTCATTATAAATCCACATACTTCCACACTTCGCATTACAAAATATAAAACTGCCATTCATTGACAACTCTGAAAACTCAATGGAAACGCTACGCTAGTTTGGCAATCAAAAGCTGCTACGTTGACAAAGGAGGGTTGACAAAGGAGGGGGGGATAGACCAACATTAGGTTCAGGAATATTGAATAAGAAACAATATTCTATTTAGGGTTCTTCATTGCTTATACACTGAAATCACCAATTTTTTCACATACCCGATTACCCTACATGGGTAAGCGAATTATTATAGTACATCTATTCTTCAATAGCTAGAGTTGCATTAAAAAAAGGGAATGGGTTAATTCAAACATGGAATTTCTACCACATACTCATTTTATATTTCTTTTTGTTGTGGTTGCTAATGTTATGAGTGGTTCAAATCATCTATGCAGCTCCAACTTCTTTGGTCAATAGATTTGGAAAAGGAGGATAGTCT
>APFE031609685.1:67059-104351 GCA_000404065.3 Pinus taeda
TTTATTTAAAATTTAAATAAATTATTTAAATTATAAATTTAATCCAACATTTTTTGAAGTATTAATTTTTTTGTTTTTTGGGTTGAAAAACTCTATTAATTCATCATTAAAATATTATATATGATAACCAAAAAGATCTTTGCTCTTCTAACTTTAATTCGATGATATTTGTTGGCCACGAGGGTAAAGCAACATTCAAGAAAGATTTGTTGGCTAGGAAAGTAAAGAAAAATTCAAGAACAAATTGACAGACTTTACATAGAGGCTTCTTGAGGTGGGTATTATTCACCTTAAATCAACAAGGAGGAAGTAACCATACCATGCAGCCTAATTCAACAAGGAAGAAGTGACCTAGACTGAGGCTCTTCACACAACCCAAGCATTTGGAACAATCACTCTTGATGAGTTTAAAGGCTTTGTTAGCCTTCCATCCGAAGGACTGAATCCGGATGAACATAAATCTAAATCTAACTCTAAACCTATGTTATATTATTTTATATTATACTAAGTTATGATTAAATGATGAACTAGGATGCTACAATCAGTTAGATTGTAAAAAGAATTAGTAAAAGTTTGGTATCCTAAACTAAGTTAAAAAGAACGCTAAAGTCTAAATGTGATGTTATGAGATCAATTCTATATATTGCATTTTAAAAATTAGAATTAGAAATAAAATATAGGGTTATATTACAAGATCAAAGTATGATACAACATATACTAAAATATGTTACAAGAAGAGAAAAAGACCACATCAAAATGGAACTAGTACATGACAAGAATAACCTAAAAATAAATCGGAGGAATATTTCAAAAATATAAGATGTAATGCAATTTCTATAAAGATACTAATAATAAAATAATTCTCAATGTGAATAAAGAATGAAGCAAGAATTGTTAACATGCAAATACTTACTTTCAGTAATAGACAAAGCACAACTATGATTATTTAAACACTTAACATTTGGAATGTATATAAATAATGCTAACTAATATATATTATATGTGTTACTTAGCCAAGTAGAAATGAGAGAAATTGTAATTGATTGCTTTACAAATTTAAAAGATTCAATCTTTTGATTTACGGACAGAACCAATAAGCCATCAGACAAAGAAAATAGCATAACCCATCATTCAATCACAACCTTGCATTAATTCAATATGTTTATAAAAGAAAGACATTAGACATATTTAAACATCTTAGAACCACCCACAGACACTCAAACTATATTTATGTCTCGATGGATAGGACCCTTAGGACACCAGTCACTGAAGAGTTTATCAATCTTTTTTAACATAAACAAAATTGAAATATTAAATTAACAAAGAAATGCAATAAGTAATCTTTTGTTCAAGAGATCATATCATTAAGGACGGAGATTTCTATCTTCTAAAAAACCTAGAAATCCAATTATAGAGTAATAAAGAATATATTAGAGAGATTGAGAAACATAAAGATGTAATTAATTAACTGAATCCAACCAAGTCAATTCATTGTATAAAAAATTCCACAGTCATACATTCAAGAGCATTTCTTCGCCAAAAATTTCCCCTTTTGGATCCCCCTATACAATTTAATCCAAGAGTGTATATAACCACAAGGCCCTTAGCTTTACAATTAACAAAACTATCAAACTATCTTTGAGTCAATCAGTTACAAAAGATAAAAGGAAATTATCAAGTTTAGGCATTCTCGGCCTATGAACAAATTAACATAAAGCATGCGACAGGCATAATCCTATACTAGGTTATAAGCGGGCACATGTTGGGTAGAAACATCCCAAATCATATTGTGCAAGAAAGTTTCCTTGTCACCATTGAAGATCTATTGAGAGAAAAAAACAAGTGAAAATTAGATAACAATAAAAATGAAATGGTCCGCTACAAAATCTAAAATTTTGTAGCGACCCTTTATTAAAATAACAAACTAGATTAAAAGAAATATTGCAAGCATTATTTTTCACGCAAATTTACTATATTCCAGTATTAGATCCTTCTAACTCAGAAGAGATGGTGAGCTTTAGGTTCAGAGAATTTATCACAATATGTGTGTTGGCATTATGGCTCTGATGTTGTCCTTGATGGAAGCCTACTTTGGTACCTACCCCATCCTAGTTTGATTCTTGATGTTTTCATTAATGCATGATTGATGTTTTTGATCAAGAACAGGATGTATGGATGATGGAGGATGTCCTATCCATTGTTCATCTCTTGTTTATCAACAATTATTTAGTACAAGGATGGCATGATTGTGAGCTTGAATGTGATTTGAATGGATTTTACAAAGGACCCTTGATTATACCATAAGTGATTTGAAGATGTGCACATGGAGATATAATGCTACTTGCACACTTAATGACAATGTGATTCTATAGTTATATCATAAAGGCTTTTGGATGCATTGATATATGAGGAAGCTTTCTTTGCTTCTTGATGAGTATGCCAAATTTGGTTGTATGGTCTTTAGCTATGGTTTGGTTCTACATGTGCATTTCATGAAAGTAATATTGTGGTTCTATGAACTAGAGGATTTTGATGTTGGAGAATTCTTATTGAGCTTGAGCATATGACATGGCTATACATTGACTTGAAAAATTGGTTCATATAATTGAGGATTGGTTTTATAGAAGCTTCATACATGAATAATAGGGGCCATAAATAGATAGAATAAGTTTTGACTAGTTCTGATATGAGAAAAAAAGTTTCTTCCTATGATTTGTTCTAGTTGCAGAGAGGGAGGTCTGTGCGTGCAACCAGAACAACTCCACTTGCTTGGAGAGCAACTTGTGGGTGCGACCGACCCAGTATTACATGCATCATGGATGTGGTTAGGTCGTAGG
This sequence comes from Pinus taeda, assembly GCA_000404065.3. Lineage (NCBI taxonomy): Eukaryota > Viridiplantae > Streptophyta > Pinopsida > Pinales > Pinaceae > Pinus > Pinus taeda. The sequence goes on from APFE031609685.1 coordinate 69,897, forward strand.
TTGTGAAAAAATAAAATACCAAGCACACAACCAAGTTTTGGCTCATGAATTCGTACGTGCCCAGATGGAATTGATTTGGTCAAAATAATACATTAGTAATCCTGCCCATGGTAATTACAAAACCAAAGTATTGGTCTAAGGTATTGTGAGGATCAAACACTATAAAAGGGTGATCGATCCAAGAATTGTGTGTGTGCACTGGTTAAGGAATTTGTATGTGTTTTCTCTAATCAATAGTGCACGAGGGTGCATGAGTACAAAGAGTCTCAAATCCCAGTGATTTGAAGTTTTGTATAATGAGCTAATGAATATGTGTTTTTGCAGGTGCAATGAAAGCTAAATATATAAGATCTATGAAGTGTTTTTGAATGATATCTTGCTCTTTCTTATACAAATCGATATCACTGTTGTACAGAGATATGATATTTTTGTAGAAATCATTATATGGAAGGGCTATTGAATTGCTTTAATATGGAAATGACATGAATAACAAAATTTTTGTGATACAGATGCATGAATCTTTCCCCTTCACCTCCAAAACTTGGTTTGTAATACAAAAAGGTTTATAGTCTCTAGTAAATGTCTTGATATGAAGCGATCAGTGTATGTGAATGACTTGGCTTCATTGATGTAGATCATAAAGTGTTGAATTAACACAGATTGAGTGCAAAGTTGTATAGTCCTTTTCTTGAACTATATTAGAGGTTTGCATAACACAGATTTAGTATGCTAACAATGAATTATCCTTTAAGATATATCCTTGGTTTCTCTATACTTATGGTGACTAGTGGTGCTGAGAAGGAATGTATGCATAAATTATTTTGACAGAGATACTTGATTGTTCTTACTGAGATCGAAGAAACTATTCAGTGGTTGTTGTGACTGATATTAGTTGTTGCAGAAATATTTTCTTACCTTTGAGATTGTTTTGTTACATGAGTTGGTGTATGAAGAAACTCTTATTGATATATCTAATCTATTAAAGATTTTATGAGCCTTATGTATTGATGCATTTAATTATCGTTGAGTTGAGGACATTTTTTAATACCTACATCATGAATATATGAAGGTTATGCTACATGGGAGATCTATTGTTGATGACTTACTACTGGATGTGACATAACTTGACAAGGATCCATGTAATGTATTTTCTTTTATTGGTTTCTCTCTAGGCTTATGAGTATGATGATGACTTCGAGTCTATTGTTAGTGCAAGACAAAGGAAGAACTTTTATTAGTCTATTAATGTTTTTGTCTATCTTCTATATCTATTGAATGTCCTTGGATCGTTATTTTCATGATAGTGGGATGTATTGAGAGGGTTTTCTCATTGATTTGATCCTCATTTCATTATTGGTTTAACTTAGAGAGTCAATGGTTGGCATAATTGATATGCAATAATTGGCTTGGTATTCAGATTCAACAATTCAGTGTTGGTAGTCAGTGGATGGCACATTGGCATCATTGGTATAATTGGTTGGCACATTGATAATAATTGTGCATATTGGTTTGATATTCAATGGCTTTCCATTAGTGTTCAGTGGTTTGTGTTTGGCACATTAGCATTGGCATCAATTGTGATTCAGTGATTCAGTTATTGGCACATCAATATTGAGTATTGGTATTGGTCTTTAGTGGTTTAATTCTAGTAAATTGGTTTGATCGATTCAGTGATTCAGTTGATTGGCTTGCTTTAGTTGGTATTAAGTGGTTTTGTATTCAGTTGGCATATTGGTTTGAGCTTATTGCAGTATGTGGGTACAATTTGAAAATATGATGAGAGATGGCTTACAAGTTTTGATGATTGTTTGAGGTAGTTGGATCTAGTGTGAAATATTGTGAAATGAGGTCCACGAGGTGTTGAGGGTTGTAGCCTTCAGTGAGGGAGTAGGAGATTCCTTTCGGTAGGAGCCGATAAATTTGACCATGGGGTTGTAGCTCCCTTCTAGTGGGCGTTCGAGATTTGTCATGAATTTGGATCATCAACTATAATATTAAGTATGGAAAGAATCATGGACTATGGATAAGATTAGTTTGATTGATTTTGAATTATTATTAAATTTTTTGTAATTATAATTGATTTTCAATGTTGGTAAATGATAAAATTAATCAATTTGGATCATCAACCATAATATTAACTACGGAAAGAATCATGGACCATGGATAAGATTAGTTTGATTGATTTTGAATTATTAGCAAATTTTTTGTAATTATAGTTAATTTTCAATGTTGGTAAATGATAAAATTATTTAAAACTATTCATAGATTTGGGAAAAATTCTATTTTTTTTTTTTAGCAAAACAATATTTTTGAAAATGTAAATATATTTTTCAAAAATAATAACTCGTTATAGAATTTAAACTACACTCATCATATCATTTAACTATCAAAGCATGGAAAAGACAATGCTTGCTATTATATTCTTACTAGAATAATGATAAAATGTGATTTCCAAAAGTAAACAGATGATCAAAATTCAAATAATATTAGTCTTAAATTTTTAGACTTTGGAATTTAATTATTTTAAAAGTTAATTCACTTATTTATAACATATTAGCTTTTATTTCATAATATGTATTGTTATTTATTATTTGTGATGGCCTCCTGCCAAAACACAATATCCGATGGTTGACAGGACTGTGTACATAGCAATTTATGGTTGACTTAAATTTTTCTGTACACTCCTTGGTAAACGGAATTAGGGTTACTACCGGGACCACCGGTTAACCTTCACACCTGTAGGTGGCTCCTATACGACTTACCCTTTTGTCGATGTTCCTCCCGCTATCGTGGTCATTTGCACTTTACACTTTTCGGTTCGGCTCTGCTCCGCGGAAGCTCTGCTACTCCGCCAACCTGGTCCCTGCACTGTTATTTTGCTTGCTCTCGGGCTTTAACACACTCGCAATGATGTTTCAAGGGTTCTGTCAGCTGTTATACTCGGCACTGGGTTTGTATTTCTCTGTTACAGGTTTTTTTTTGTCTTGGCCTTTACTGATAAATGTCGCCCCTCTTCATTTTACTGATTGGAACTTGCGCTATTACAGGGTTTCCACCAGGCTTGCACCCTTCATGTCGTTATACAGGTAATCCATCTCTCTGGTTATATGCTACCAATCCTTTTTCAACCGACCCTAACGTATCTGCTCCGGGTCTTCCAGGTTATGGGTTCTATCGGTCTTGCAACTACTGTTTCGAATTTCACAGGTAAGCTTGGGGTTTGTTCTTCTCCTTTTGTTGTCAATATTATGACTCTGGTTCGCAATTATGAAGGTTTTGACGGATTTCTAATTCCTTGTTGTCGGTGGCTTGATGTCGTTGCTGCTGGGGCTCAATGCCGTCCACACGCTCACAAATCTTGGTACCCTCCAGCGTTTTATCCGGGTAGGATCCTTCCGGTTGATAAATTTACTCCTTAGGGTTCTGGGTTCTTAATGTAATGTTTGACCAGTTACTCTGGCGTCAATTTGTTTGGTCTTTCCCTCGGATCTGTGTAACCTTCGTGGTTCAATGTGTTGGTCGCTTCTATGAAACAGCTGTATGAACTCGTTGGTCGTTCTGCTATCGGCTCTGTCCCTGTGGATGGGTTTTTATCACATGCTCGAATCCTCTTCTGCAAGTGGTTTTGTTTCTGTCTTTCTGTTGTCCGGTCGACTGAGCGTTCACTTGTTGAACCCTCGACTGTAATCTGGCAACTTAATTAGCTTAGGTCTTTTCTAAGGTTCTGCTGGGTAATCCCTTGCTCGAACGGTTTCTTGACACTGTATGCTCATATGGGTTTTTGTATCTAAATGTAATATTCAGACTTCTGTTTTTAATATGGATGTTTTGTTTCAAAGAAAGACTATGAGCATGCCGACAGTATTGTTATCTTTTCTCAATGCTATTTTGTTCGAATGCTACAGTTACTGGTTACTTTCAGATAGTTTGTAACACAGAAAGTAGTTTGGGGTTACAGGGTTACCTGTGGTTCACGTATTTTCTTGTCCTTCACTTTTATGTACTCTGTCTGTGATGCGCTCGGCAACACTTGCTATTCTTTGTGGTTGTCACACTACCCCGTCGTTCACACACGTCTCACACTTGGCTTACAATGTGAGGCAGCGCCTGTCCTCTTGTGACTGCCTTCCGCCCTATTTCTCCAACGCTCTCGTTACACAGTGGAATATGCTTGTATCTGTAACTTTAGTCTATACATTTAACTGTAAATTTGAGGAAGGAAATACTGTTTGCATAATGACTGTAAATCGATGCATAAAATATAATCTACCAATGACTGTGAATTGATGTTTGAAATTTCATTCGTACAGTGATGATGTTTGCATAAAAATAGAACAATGCTTTCATACAGAAGTTAAGTTCTTCAAAAATGACTGTTAATAATCTTTTCTTCTATTTGCTGAGGAACCTTTCACAATCCCTGTTTTTGCTCTTTTAAGCTCAGAGAAACAAATTGTTCTTTTTCAGTTGAAACTAACCCAACAGATTTGGGCAACTGTTTTCACTTAACCGACTATAACTAATACAATGCCTTTTTAAAGAAAAAATCAATTTAATTAACAATTTATGTTTCTGCTTCTAACTCCTAAGTAAGACAGAATAAATGCATGACTAATTTAACTGAATCCTATCAGCATAAAAGTAAATAAAAACAAGTAAATGAAAGTAAAATAACTGACAAGGTTTTGACACCTGTCCAGCTATACGTAGTGACTGTGTGTTCTGTTTCTGTCTGAGACTGCCAGCCTCATTCTGCCTCCTCAGAGCTGGATGCTCCTGCATCAGGCTCCTGGGGTGACAAAAAGTCATGGCTCCGTTCCATGAGGTCATTAACAGAGTAGCCTGCCTTTTGTATTTGTGTCTCATTAAGCCACGAACTGTCCTCTATTGGACGGTTCTTCCACTTTACCAAATATCTCAAATACTCCTTCCTCCGTGTGCGCTTTGCTACCTGTGTGTCCAAAATTCCCTCAATCTCGACGGGTGGTGCCATCGGCATCTGTCTCGTCCACAAATCTCCTTTCAATTGGGTGTCCTGCGGTGGCTCTGCTGCTGCATCATCTGCCGAACCTGCAACATAAGGGAACAGATCTGCCACGTTAAAGATAGGGGAAATACCAATCCCTGGTGGCAACTGTATCTCGTAAGCGTTCGCAGAAAATTTGCGAATGATCTTGCAGGGCCCGATTTTCTTAAACTTGAGCTTGTTGTACTCTCGCTTTGGAAATCGTTCCTTGCGTAAGTACGCAAGAACTTCATCCCCGACATTAAACTGAACTTCCCGGCGTTTTGTATCAGCTCGCTGCTTGTATTTCTGGCCGCTGTCCTGTAGTTTTAGCTTAACCTGTTCGTGCAGTTTGCTCATAGCTTGGGCGAAATCTTCCCCATCAGCACTCCGCTTCTCCAGTTTGCCCAAATCTCGTAACTCGTGCACTCCTCGCAGATGCATGCCGTACAGAATTTGGAAAGGACTGTAGCCTGTGCTACGGTTGGGAGAATCATTATATGCAAATTCTGCCTGTGCTAATACACGATCCCAAGTCCGGGAATTTTCACCTGTTAGACTTCTGAGCAAATTCCCTAGGCTCCTGTTCACTACCTCCGTCTGTCCTTTCGTCTGTGGATGGTAAGCGGAGCTTAACTGCAACTGAGTGTCTAATTTCTTCCACAGGGTTCTCCAGAAGTGACTAGTAAACTTGACATCTCTGTCAGAAATAATGCTTCGTGGAAGTCCATGTAACCGCACAACCTCTGTAAAGAAAAGGTGTGCTATGTAAGTAGCGTCGCTGGTTTTCCTGCACGGTACAAAGTGTGCCATCTTCGAAAATCGGTCGACTACAACCATCACTGAATCAAAGCCGCGTTGTGTTTTTGGTAATCCCAGCACAAAATCCATGCTGACCGAATCCCAAGGTCGACTAGGAATGGGCAATGGCATATAAAGTCCAGTGTTTTGACTGTGACCTTTTGCCAATTGACAAGTTCTACACCTAGCCACATATCTCTGTACATCTCGCTGCATCTTAGGCCAAAAATAAAAATGCTGTACCTGAGCAACGGTCTTGTCAATTCCAAAGTGTCCTGCCAGGTCTCTGCTGTGTTTTTCCTGTATGATATTGTCTCGCATAAAACAGTTGGGAATGCATAACTGCCCCCCTTTGAACAGCAATCCCTCCTGAAGATTATAATCCAGCCACTTGCTGTTATTTCGTAACAGCGGGTTTTGGCAAGCCTCATATGCTTCCACAAACTCGGTGTCAGTCGGATACAGCTCTTTCAATTGTTCAAATCCTAAGATTTGCATGGTGCTCTCCTGTAACAGTAATGTTCTCCTACTGAGTGCATCTGCTACCTTATTCGATTGCCCACTAATGTGCTTTAGTACAAACGTGAAACTTTGCAGGTACTCAACCCAGGCTGCATGCTTGTGGTTCAGTTTATGCTGTTGCATAATGTACTGCAACGCTGAATTGTCAGAAAATAAAACAAATTCGCTACCCAATAGATAATGTCGCCAATGTTTCAGAGCCTGTACAATGGCGTAAAATTCCTTATCATAGGTCGAGTACTTCTGTCTGCTTTCATTTAGCTTTTCGCTGAAATAAGCAACTGGTCTGTCCTCCTGGCTGAGGACTGCTCCAATGGCTGTACCACTGGCGTCGCAACGAACTTGAAAAAGTTTGTTGAAATCAGGCAGTCTCAACACAGGTCTTTCAGTAATCTTCTTTTTCAAGATCTGAAAACTGTTTTCTGCTGCTTCAGTCCAGTGAAAAGGCTGATTCACCTTCTTAATTGTACCTAACATTGGTGCGCAAATCTCGCTGCAATTCCTAATGAACTTCCTGTAAAAACTGGCAAGTCCATGGAAACTTCGAACTTCAAACAAACTCTTCGGAGAAGGCCAGCTAACTATAGCTGCCACTTTTTCTGGATCCATTTTTAATTCATTCTCCGCAATAACAAAACCCAGATATATCAGTTCTCTCTGAAAAAAGGTACATTTCTTCAAATTAATTAACATCTTGTTTTGCTGTAATTTTCTCAACACGCTCTGCAAATGCCTGAAATGCTCCTCCTTAGTCTTACTAAAGATCAGAATATCGTCCAAGTAAACTATAACAAACTTACCGTTAAATTCCTTCAGCACTTCATTCATCAGTCGCATGAATGTGCTGGGAGCGTTGCTCAAACCAAATGGCATCACCAGCCATTCGTATAAGCCTTTGTTTGTCTTGAATGCAGTTTTCCATTCATCCCCCTCACGAATCCGGATCTGGTGATACCCACTTTTCAGATCAATCTTCGAAAAGTAAGTCGCTCCACTCAGACAATCCATCATATCGTCCATCCTTGGCAAGGGAAACCTGTACCTAATGGTAATCTTGTTAATAGCCCTGGAATCTATACACATCCTCCATTCTCCTCCTTTTTTGGGAGCCAAAACAGTGGGTACTGCACATGGGCTCATGCTCTCCCGAATCAAACCTTTGTCCAACAACTCTTGGACCTGTTTTCTAATCTCTTCATGGTCCTTGGGACTCATGCGGTAGGTTGCTTTATTTGGAAGACTTGCTCCTGGTATAAAGTCAATGCAGTGACTAATACCCCTTCTAGGTGGCAACTCATCTGGAAGATCATCCACCACAATGTCTCCAAAATCCTGTAGAAACCTCTGAACTTCCTCTGGTAAATCTGAAACCTGTGTGTGGAGTACCACTGTTCTGGGTCTCCTTATGACAGCAAAATTTATCTCGCTGTCCTCAATCTGTTTTATGAATTCTTTCCCTCCTAACAGCAGTGCCTTCACTCCACTAGCCTCTGCTGTGTTTTCCTCTTTGATGGGTACAAGCGTATGCTTGATCCCATCTTTCACAAATTTGTAGCAATTAGTTTTTCCATCGTGAACTGCACCTCTGTCAAACTGCCAAGGTCGTCCTAACAACAATTGACAGACATCCATTGGCATCACATCGCAAAGGATCTTGTCCTTGTACTTTCCAATCTGAAACTCTACTTCACACTGTTCATCAACTAACAGTTGATGCCCCTTCTGCAGCCACGATACTTTGTAGGGAGTGGGATGTTTCAACTTCTTTAATCCCAGTTTCTCCACCATCTCCACAGCTACCAAGTTATCGGTACTTCCGCTGTCAACAATTACCTTACAGCACTTGCCTTGTGACTTGCAGACAGTGCGAAACAATGCCTTTCGTTGATCTGGCTCCGCAGCTTCCTTGGCTGGCTTCAACAGCACCTTATTCAATACCAAGGCTTCACCTATCTCAGGTGTGTTCTCCGCTTCCTGAGGTGTCTCCTCTGCATCCTCTGGCTGGGCAACATAGGTTCCTCTCCCGCCTGCTGGTTCGCCCTCCGGATAGTCATAAGACTTATGCCCCAACTTATGACAACGGTAACACTGGAAAGTTCCCCTGCCTCGACCAAATCCTCGTCCTCTCTGAGCTGGTCGTCCTTCCCTGTTGCTGTTGTCTTTATCTGTCGTACCAGCAGATTTGGAGCTGCTGCCTTCCTCATTCGAGACTGTACCTCTCCCTCTGCCATACACTTTGCCTTTTCCTCTGCCAGAACCACCTCCTCTCCGGGAGTTCTGCTTCCTATTTAGCTTCTCTTCAGCCTTCAATGCAAACTGATAGCCTTCATCCAACGTCTGTGGTGAAAGGATACCAATTTCGTCCAAAATCTCCCCTCTCAAGCCATTTACAAATCTGGCTGTTTTCTCTGAGGTATCCTCCACATATCCTGCTTGTAGATTTAATTTGTAGAATTCCTCTGTAAATTCTCTAACAGTCATTCCCCTTTGTTTCAGGTTTTGTACCTGTCTGTACAACATAATCTGATAGTCTTTCGGTAAGAACTTCTCTTTCAGTTTCGCTTCCATCCTGGCCCATTTCTTGATTGGCTGTTTGCCTAACCTCCTTCTTTCTGCCTGAACGTTGTCCCACCATAAGGACGCATGTCCTTTCAGCTTGGTGGCGGCAAACCTTACTTGTTTGTCTTCGCTGGTCTCCTCAAACTCAAAGAATTTATTCACTTCACTTAACCAATCTAACAACACATTTGCCGATAAGCTTCCGTCATAGGTAGGCAACTCATGCTTTGGCTTATGACTGGACAGCAAAACTGACTTTAACAATCTCAGTTCCGGTGTTATTCCCTCAAACTCATCCTGCTCTGGCTCAACTGCCTCTTCATCACTGTTATCTGCTGGGTTTCTTCTTCCCCCAGCCTCTATCACTGCCAATCTCTCACGCAAAACTCTTATCTCTTCTCGCAATCCATCATCTACTGGCCTGTGGACCATTCGTCCTCTGCCTCTTCCTCTTCCTCTTGCTCTTCCTCTTGCCTCACCTTCGCCTTCTACCTGTTCCATTGATCCTAACTCAAAAAAACTAGCTCTGATACCACTTATGATGGCCTCCCGCCACGGTTATGGAACGTGCCTGATAGCACTTGTGTCCTGGCGATTTTAATGCTCGATTAAATGATTTGTACGCATCTTGGTTTTAGGAATTAGGGTTTCGAAACCTGTTAAACCGGCGTTCACCTATACTAACCGGTTACCTCTACACAAAAGGGCCCGTTGACAACCATTCGGCAATCATTTTCATTCCGCCTTTGCTGGTTCACTCTGTCGAGGTCTGATGTTACTCTGCGAGAGTCCTCTGGTTCTCTGTGGGATGGCCCTGATGTCGACTCTGTGGTTATTTCCGTCCTCAAAGGTTTTAGGTGGTGAGTTCTTACGGCCTGCGAAGGCTCATTCACTCTGCATGGTGATAACTTATCAACTGTATGTCTGGTTACTCATTTGTTTTAGCTCGGCGCTGGTTTTAGTCGGTTGACTGTGTATCTTGTTTCATGGCAGGTCCGTTCTCCAGGTTCAGCGTTTCACCTCTAATGTTCAGGTAAGAATATGGTTCCATGCTATAACGCTTCCGCCCTTATCCCTCTGGTTTTTGACCGTCTCGGCCACTGTCTTCAGGTTTTGTTACTGGTTAAATCGGCATTTTCCTCGACGTCCAAGTCTCCTGGTAAGACCCCTGATCCTCTGTCTTCTTTCTGTTAGTTTTTAATACTCGTATACATGCTACACAGGTTTCTAACTACTGTTGGTTTGGTTGCAGGTGAGTTCTGGTCATCTAGCCGTGCTCGTGGTGCTTTTGTCCGCGTTCTCTTCACACTCCTTCCGGGTAGTGTCTCACATACATTTCTGTAGCTTTGTATATGTAATCTCTGTTCTTAGGTTCGGCTTCTTGTTCGGTGAAATGATAAGGTTTCTGCCCTTAGTTTATAAGATGGATTCTCGTAGCCGTTGTTTCGGCTTTACTTCTGTAGGAAGCTGTTCAAACTTGTTTTGTATCAAACCCTCGTGGGGTTATACGGATTCTTGTTCTGTAGAATTATGTGGGTTTGTATTTCCTGTGTTATGGCCGCTTCAGGGTTTCAAACCCTCCCTCTGCTGTTTTATATCGTTCCCAATTTTATAAACCCTGGGGTTTAACCAAACCCTGGTCTATTTTCCCCGTCAATGGCTATGAATGTACATTTCGGTTTTTGGGTTATATATTGATGTTATTGGAATTCCGTCCCGTTGGTAACTCTGCCGGTGCCGAGGCGTTACTCTACTGGTCACCTGTGGTTCGAATGTTAAGCTGTAACCCTGGTCTATTCTTCAATTTCTCATATCGTGTTAATGCATTGTTTTCCTGGTTGTTCTGTCAATATCTGGAGATTTGTATATCGTATGAAAAGGAAAAGAAATAATTTGTTTCTTTGCTACGACATTCTATTTCAACTTTTGAGTTATCGAGGTTTTTGGAAATACCTGTGTTCTCTGTTTGCATGCACAAATTTCTTTGGTTCTCTGGTTTTGGAAATATTTGATTTGGTTATGTCCGCTTTTGCTGCACCCTTCTCCGGGTGTACGCCTATGTGTACAATCTTGTGTGAACTCTGTTGGACGGTGCTGTGGTGATCACACCCGCTCCACTTACAGATTGTCTGTCTTTTATTTCAATACGAATTTAATTATACAGGAAATAAACTATAATGTAGAATTTTGTCTGTTACAGTGATGAATAGTGAAACCAATAAACAATGAATTCTGATTTCGGAAATGACTGTATCATTCTATATTCTTTGTTCCAGTGATAGAGGAACCTTTACAATCTTTGTTTCTGTTCTCTTAAGCTCAGAGAAATGAACTGTTCCTTTTCAGTTGAAACCAACCCAACAGATTTGGGCAACTGTTTTCACTTAACCGACTATAACTAATACAATGCCTTTTTAAAGAAAAATCAAATTAACTAACAATTTATGTTTCTGCTTCTATCTCCTAAGTAAGACAGAATAAATGCATGACTAATTTAACTGAATCGTCCCAGGATAAAGCTAAATAAAAACAAGTAATGGAAGTAAAATAACTGACAAGGTTTTGACACCTGTCCAGCTATACGTAGTGACTGTGTGTTCTGTTTCTGTCTGAGACTGCCAGCCTCATTCTGCCTCCTCAGAGCTGGATGCTCCTGCATCATATCTTAAACTCTAAATTTGGATTACCCTGCATGTGGGAGTAATTACAATTTCCAACACTCCTCCTTAATTACTGCCATATGACTCAACATAACTCAATCATAACTTAACTCTACTCAACTGGGCTTGTTAGGCTTACAATAAAAATTCAATCAAACATGCTTAAACATGTTTGTTGGTACAATAGTCAGAACTTTAAAAATTTTGCACTTTCTTTACTGTTTCTTCTAAATTCTATATCCTTCCCCCTTAATTACTGCCATATGACTCAACATAACTCAATTATAACTTAACTCAACTCAGCTCTGTTAGGGTTACAATAGAAGTTACAATAGAAATTGGCTCAATCATAGCTCAAACAGGTTAGCGGGTACAATATTTCTTTACTTGTAGATTCCATATTTCAAATCTCATACCAATCCAAATGGGCCAATTCAAATGCTAAGTGCCTTCTAGTCAAGTAGAGCTCTAATCCAATGCTGCTTATATGTCTTAATGTATAAACGCGTGTCAGCTTTTATAAAATGAAGGACAATAAATTAAAAGTATTATGGAATTGTTTAGTTTTAGATTCCATATTTCTTTACTTCTTGTTGCTACAATTGTTCTTTGAGTCTCTTCTATTTGGTATGATTATGTCTTTTACAACTTCCTCTTCAAAGATTATTTCACTAGTGGATTTTTGTTGTAACTTTTCATGTTAAAATTTTGTTGTTTTCTTTGCTTAATGTGTTTGATTTTCTTGACCTTTTTTTTGCCAAATTTACTAATAGAAGAATCTTATCTCTTCTTGACTCAATTGTTGAAAAATGGTTTTAATGCATTCTTCCTTATTTTCATAAACTTCTATGTCTTTCTCTTCACATTCATCCTCAAGTGCTATTTCTTTCTATATGTAATTTAGACACTCAAGATCATTGTTAGGTTTACATGTAAAATCATAATCATGCTCTTTTTTCTCATTCACTACATAGTCTAGTTCTTTTATTCAAGTAGTTTCTTTAAGGCTCTAATCAATTTCTTCAATTGACATTTGAATCCTCTTCAAATCTACATCAAACTTATTAACAACTTTGTTTTCAACTTTTTTCTGCCATGTTATTTTGAAGACTTTCATATTCAAAATTAATGTTAAAAATATATTTGTTATGTTGTGAGATCTTTCTTCTCTACCTCTTCCTTCTTTGTCTTCATTTCCACTGCATGGAGGTTGTCTTCCACTGTTATGTTATCATTGGATGCTCTCATAAAAAGCTCTTCAATCTATTTATCCTCTTCTAGATCATCAACTGCTACTAGATCATGTACTACATGATCAATTCCAATTGCTTCATATCTTTTTGCTACAATGACAACTTCCACCTACAATTTCTCATAAACATGGCACTTACCATATTACCACAATCAATTTCTGTTTCAAGGAATAAACCACATATATCATCAACATAATGTTCATCAAACCCTATGGTGGGATATTCAAGCATGGATGTGCTCAATGACAATTTCAACTTCACCAAATCCATCTGATGTAGCTAGATTCAACAATGCACATCTCACTTTTCTATCATCATCCACATATGTCTTGTCACAGTAGGATTCACCATCATGTGCACAATCCATGTTTTAGTGGAGTTCTCGAGCATTTATATGCTCTTGTGCTACTTCAAAGACAAAAACTTCATCTTCTCTCTTTGCAATCTTTACTACATCTTCTTCATCCATATGCATTTATGCATAATGGATTTCACTTATATAGTCTTCCCAACCATCATCCACATTTTAGTGGGATTCTCCAAGCTCTATTGTCTTTCAAGAGTCTTTCTCATCTATTCTAAAATCTAAGACTCGCTCAATATATTGTGACAAATCTTGATGCTACATGTCACACCCCTTTGCATTAAATTATTCTTCCTTAGAAGATGTAGCTTTTGTTACAATGAACAAAAATTTCTCATCCAATGCCTTTTTAATAAAATTCAATGCAGAAGAATCACATACTTCATCATATGGGTTATTAGATGAGTAGTCCATTAACTCTTTACCTTAAATAAAAGAAAACATTTTAATAACCCAAGAATCAAAATATTTAAGTGTAAGCATAGAAGGACATTGCAGATAGAGGCTACACCAATAAGAGTCCATCTCTTTTCCATCTTTTGATATACTTCTTAGTTCCCTGGCTACAACCTGAACTTCTCTAAATATGACAATGATGTCTACCTTTTCTTTTGATTCATTTTCTTACTCTGCTTTAGTTGCACTTGCAACTCATGGCTATTGTCTTTCTTCTGTCTTATGTCAAATTTCCTTATTGCATGGGGCTTCCTTTCATACTGCCTCTTAAAAATATATGATTTTTAAGATGTACCTAATAAGGCAGAATATTAATTTAATTAAATTTATGTAAACAGATGAAATTTTGTTAACCCAACACGCTATCATACTTAACAAAACACAAAATAAAATTGTAGACCAATACAACTTTTCAAGGCCCTAAACTATTTGCCGCAATAAAATCCTTCCTTTTAATTCTCTTTTGATAAGAAAGATTGAAAAAATATTTTAAAATTCTCCCACCAAAAATCTTCAATGATAAACCTTTAATAAACAACACTTTTAAAAACTCTATAAATAACTTTCGGATAGAAAAAGGATATTTATTTTGCTCCATGTGATGTGAAATATTTTTAACTATTTTGAAGTGTGTTTCACAAGATTGACTTGAATTTTTTTTTAACAAAAACTTTCTTTAGTGAATAGAAACTTCTAGGGTGATTCATATTATTATGGATTTCATGAAAGATATTGTATAATATATGTGATCTCTCCAATATTTCACATAAGAACTCCATCCATCATCAACTACCAAAGAAAGCTTTGAGAGATATGTATTCAAATATTAATGGTTAGGAGACACAAATAATAATATTTTATGAAATTTATTTTTTACCAAGAATCGGTCAACTAATGATTCAAATGATTAAGAATCGGTCAACTAATGATTCAAATGATTAAGAATCAGTCAACTAATGATTGAAATGATTAGGAAATAAAATTTTTAGTTTGATTTTTGAATAAAGGTGGAAGGGAGGAGATAATTGAAAGATGGTTGTTGAATTAAGAAATAGGAGATTAATAATAGTAGTTATTTAAAAATTAAAGAATTAAATTGATATGAATTATTCTTGAAAATGGAAAATATAATTATATCTAATTGTCAGGAGTTTTATTGTTTTTATAAATTCCCTAATATTAAATTATCCACCCAGGATCATAGTCTTTGAGCCATTCTGTGTATTGATTCAGATTTAGAATTAAGTATAGAGTATCTAGTCAATTTTTTTTATAAGCGCTAAAATGCTAAAGTGAAGAAGCCTATTTATCCTAATTCTATTATGTGAAAGATTTTAAAATAATAATCTATATATTTTGGAAATCCACTCAAAACAATCCAATACAAATATCATTGTACACAACATCCTATTTCATAAATAACAAAGTTCCTATTTGGAAGGAATAACACTACCTGTTAACTTAAAGAACTCACTCACCGCAAACCTTAAAAAAAAATCTCATTCCTTACTAATCATTGTATCTCAAATGCATGAGGAATCACTATTTGGACCAAGAAATTCTAATCTTTAGCTTTGAAATAATTCCTACAAGTTACCTTATAACTCAAAAACAGAAAATCATTCTTAAAAACTTAACCTCGCTGGGTAATGAAATCACACAAGCACACCCAAACTCATTCTATGATTGTAAACTGATTATAAAATCAAAACCATATTAAACGAAAGATAAAATCAGTTAACACACCCTAATGTCAAATAAACAAAGAAACTTAACCTATTTAAAGTCTATATGCTAGACCTAAATCTCGGGATACACAGAACCACTACTTCTGACTTGGTAAACGAAATGCATAACCTTTGTTGATTTCCACACCAACCATACTCAATGCAAAACCTTAAATCCTATTCCGGACACTATCACTATAAACTCAGAAAACGTAGATTAATGCACACTGAATGTCAATTCTAATTGAATCCTTCTCTGACTGCATTACGTCCCAAATCAAATGAATTTGAAACTACATATCTCTGAGAATTCTTATTCAGAGACGACACTACAATATTTAGAAGTATACGAAGCATAAATGCAATTCATTTCGAGGTCTCAATTATGAACAATATCTCTATATACTCGAATTAACATTGATTCACAAACACCTTTGTATAATATAATTGCAAGAAGGAAATAGTGACATGCCAAAATCATTACTCAAAAGAACCTTGATTGATCTATATCAAATGAGAAATGAAATCTACCTTTGTCAACTCAGATCTATGAAGCAAAATGTGAATTTAAATGCAGAATGAAACTGTCAACTCAGAAATCTAAGTAATAATTCTCCAAGCTACATTCACACTGTTAACTAATTAATCAAAAGTTATCCTAAAATCTATACTCGTTGTAAAACTTGTGTCTAGGGGGTGGTGGGCCGTTGCCACTACCTAGAGAAAGTTAAATGAAATCAAGGAGACTGAAAACTTAAAGCAAAACCGTAATACTCACAAGAAACTTAACGTTGCAATTGAATTATATTAAGGTTCAAAATGTAAATACAAATGCCATAATCTAATATCTCATGGACAGAGTATCCTTTACAAAATTGATCAATAATTCTTTCTGCGTGCTTCCTTTCTCGCTAACTGAGATACAAATCATATCGAAATTTAAAAAGGTGAAGTCGGTAGAGGCTAAATCTTAACTAATTAACCATAAGAAGAAAATAGAAAATTATCAACTAATTTAGGCTTGTGTGAAATCTAGTGAGTTATCCTCAAGATTGATCTCGACTTGACTAGCTGGGCCTTGATCATAGAAAAACTGATCTCTTCCATACTTAACAAAACCTATCTCTTTTTAAGCTTGAAGAGATTGTTCTTAGAATGGCTAAGATGTTATTTGGAACATTGACTGCTGAGTAAGGTATGTAATCACAAGAAAATTTGGTCCAAAATGGTAGTTGACAAGTTGGATGATGAGTTGTCCATGGTCTTATGCTATCCAACTGTGTGTATGAAACTTTTGTTACTTGTCCACATGCATTCCAGTCTACGAATTTGAGTAGTAATTAGTTAGAAATAGTTCAATGAATATGATCTTGTAATGTCTACTTAAAACTTAACCAAAAGCAATGAAATTAGTGCTAAGTAGTTGACCTCTAGTTGTAAACTAGTGTAATGTTAAGGTAATAGTGTAGTAAAAAAGGCGTAAAAGAGGAGTAAATGCTGGTAAAACCGGTAAAGAGTATTTGTTAATGGACACAAAAGTTGGGACAAACATTCCCCCATGCCAAAGGAGATGCATGCCCTCGTGCATTTGCCACTAAGTCACCAAAAGTAGGGTAGGTCATTGTTTCATACTCCCACTTCCTTCACCAAAACTTCTAACGCATGACTTTCTTTCATCAAAGATTTTTTAAAGTACAGAGGTACCTTCTGATCATTACTCCTTTTGATAGGCCACATTCGAGCCTTCTTCCAATGAACCAGACACTTTTTCTTTAGTAGTAATTCATCATTCTAAGACACTAGTGAAATGTTTGTGTCTTTGTACTCATTGTTGACATCCTGCACGTAGTGAAACATGGTCTTGTACTTGTGTGCTATGTCCTTCAGTTTCATATTATTCTAATGTAGATGAGTTACAAGTAGTTGGAGGTCTTATTCGTTGTGAACAGAGGAGGTTTTAACTGGAACCATGGGTTACTCGGAGTTACTTCCATTCTGAGTAGAGCCGGTGTTGTTCTTGTTGGGTCTAGATCCTTGTTTCTTGTTTCTTAAACTTCTACTGTGGAGGGTTTTAGGTGGGGAACTACTATGTATATCTTGGTAAATCTCTTGTAGGATACTACCCTCAAAAAGGGGAGCTTCAATTTCTTTATCCTCCGTAGTAGGTTTCTCAGTTTCTAGATCTCGAGAAGGCAAAACATTGACTATTTCTTGACTGCAATTACTCAGAATAGATAACCCTTGACTATACATTCTCCTAGTATGACGCCAGTTTTGAGAGATAGTTAGGATTTCTACCACCTTCTGAAGGGGAGTAGAAGACACAGTTGTTGATCCTAAATCACCCTGAAAAAGTTCTTTCTTCCTCTTAAGAGTAGTTTTAACCTTTTCAGTTTTTTGTTCAGTGGCTTCATCTGTGTGTTTGACAACTTCTGAAAAAGTTTCCTTCTGTTTATCGGCTCGTGATTCCTTGTGATGCATTTATTTATGTCCAGATTTCATTTTCGATTTCTTGGGGGTGGTATGGGGTTGACTTCTAATGATTAATCTAGTATTGTTAAGTAATGGAATTTGCCAATTTAGATGTGAATTGTGTACCTTGGTCAGTAACAATCTCTCTAGGTACTCCTAATCTAGTGAAGAAGTCGTCAAAGAAGAAATCCACCACTGCTTTCTCGGAATCTGAATATAAAGCCTTAACATCTACCCATTTCATTACATAATTGGTGCAAACCAATATATATCTCTTTTTCCTAGACATGGGAGAGATGGGTCCCACAAAATCGAATGCCCACTTCTCAAAGGGCTCTATTGATATTTGTGTCTAGAGAGGCATCTCATGTGAAGGGACTAGCCTCCCCATTCTATGACAAGCATCACAATTGGATACAAACTTTTTAGCATCTTTGAACAATGTGGGCAAATAGTATCCTCCATGTAGGAACTTATAAGTTTTTCATTTATCTACAAAGTGACCTCCATTGGGCTCATTATATCAAGCCTTAAAAACATGAAACATATCGTTTTCCAACACACACCGCCTCACAATCAAATTAGGTCCATTGTGGAACAAATCACCCTTTATCCAAGAATAATTGGTGCTTTGTTCTACGATATTGTGTTTTACCCTCATGGAAAGATTTTGTGGCAACTTTCCTATCACCAAATAGTTAGCTATATCGGAAAAACAGGGGGTAAAAGTTGATATCGCAAAAAATTATTCATTAAGGCAATCATTAGGAGTCATTCGGAATTGGTGTTGAGGCCCTGTATTCAGTAATGTTCATTCTTGATAAAAAGTGAGATGTCAAATTATCTCTCCCTCCCTTGTCAATCACAATAATCAGAAATTCCTACAATAAAAGAAACCATGTAGTAATTTTTCCATTAGTAGTAGGTTTATTCATAAGAAATCTAATGGCAGAATGATCCATATGAATGAAGGTCTCATAAAAAGTGATATACTATCTAAAATTGCTAATGGCATATACAACTGCTAGTAATTTTTTTTCAGTGACTTTATAATTTAATTCAGCAGGGGAAACATTCTTGCTAATGAAATAAATAGCATAAGGAAAGTTATCCTCCCTTTATCTGAATATTGCTCTAAGGGTAGTGTCTAATTCATCCGGGCAAATATGAAACGGGAGGGATCAATTTGACCCTGTTAATACTAAAGCAGTAGTCAATTTATCCTTCAGTTCCTAAAAAGAATTATGACAGTTAGTATCCAATATAAAATCAACATCTTTATTAAGAAATTTAAGCAAGGGTGCTACAAATTTCATAAAGTTTTCAATAAATCTTCCATAATATCCTACGTGTTCCAAAATTATCCTTACCTCCTTTTGTGATGTAGGAATTGAAATATGTGAGATTACCTCTGTTTTTGCAGGGTCGACTTTTATCCCTTCAAATGATACATGATGTCCCAAAACAATCCCCTTAGTTTACATCATTTTACATTTAACACTATTAAGGGCCACATGAGCTTCTTGACACTGAATAAAATTAATGGGATAATGTGAGGAAGATATGGTCACCACTATATCTTATAGGATTCCCATCGGTTTAACAATAGATCTATATGCTAATTTTAGCACTATAGGAGTAGGACTAACACCTACCCCTATAGTAGGTGTAAATGGACACAAAAGTGGGGACCAAAATTCCCCATTCCAAAGGAGATGCATGCCCTCATACATTTTTCACTGAGTCACAAAAAATAAGGTAGGTCGTTGTTTCATACTCCTGCTGCCCTGAAAAAAACATCCAATCCATGACTTTCTTTCTTCAAATATTTCTGAAAGTATAGAGCTACCTTCTGAGCATTAAGCCTTTTGATAGGCCTCATTCCAACCTTCTTCCAATGAGCTGGACACTTGTTCTTTAGCACTAATTCATCATTCTAAGACTCCAGGGAAAGGTTTGTGTTTGTGTACCCATTGTTAAGATCTCGTACATAGCGAAACATGGTCTTGTATTTGTGTACTTTGTCCTTTAGTTTCATATTCTTCTCTTGTAGATGAGTCACAACTAGTTGGAGGTCTTCTTCATTATGAACATAAGATGTTTTTTCTGAAATCATGGGTTCTTGGGACTTACTTCCATTCTAAGCAGAGCCAGTGTTGCTCCTGTTGGAGCTAGATCCTTGTATCTTGCTACTTACACTTCTACTAGGGAGGTTTCTAGGTGGGGAACTACTCAGTAGATCTTCATCAATATTTTGTAGGATACTATCCTCAAAAAGGGGATCTTCGATTTCTTTATCCTCCGCAACAGGTTTCTTGATTTTTGGATCTAAAAAAGACAAATCTTTGATTGGTTCTTGACTACGATTACTCGGAATAGATAACCCTTGCATATACATGCTCCTAGTATGATGCTAGTTTTGAGAGACAGTCACAGTTTCTGTCACTTTCTAAATGGGAGTAGAATAAATATTTGTTGATCCTAAATCACCTTCAAAATGTTTTTGCTTCCTCCTAAGAGTAGTTTTAGCCTTTTCAGTTTGTTGTTCAGTGACTTGAACTATGGGTTTGACAACTTCTGGGGAAGGTTCCTTCTATTTATCGGTCTGCGATTCCTTGGGATGCATTTCCTTATGTCTAAGTTCATTTTCATTTCCCTTATTTTTTCTACATTTCTTATTATTCCCTGGACTTGGGGTTGCTTTCTCAACTGGAATACTACAACTATGATTCATCGATACCTCGGGAGGCTTTTCCACAAATCATCCTTCTGTAACAGTGGTAGATTTTATTGTTAGGGTAGGGTTTTGCCAAAAATTATAACCCAGAGGAGTCTCAACCCTAAGGCTTAGATTCTTTGGCACAGGGCTAACAAGTCATTGTCACCCCTTCATCTGAGATTCCTCCTCTAGAAAAATTTCAATCAAAAAGTCTTCCCAAGATGCCTATCTCTTTCTTAACTCTGTTACCACTAACATTTTAATTAAACTACGATGATAGATCCGAGTCTCAGGATTTTTACCTAACCAAACTCCTTTTGCCATTTTATGCAAACTCTTATATAGAAAGAAAGGAAAGTTGACCTCTCATCCCTCATTGATGTGTAGTAACAATTTGATATGATAAAGAAAAATTGTAGTATACCTTCCTTCATAGGCAATGAACCTCTGGAATATTGTGACCAACGAGTACCATTTTTCATCAAGTAAGCTTCTTAAGACTCCCTTTGACCAACTTAGTGCTTGATATGAAGGCTTAAGAAATTTTGCACAATGTGATAGGTCAAGGAGTCCTCTCTTGAAATACGTTTCACCTTTCAAAGGTAATCCCGTTACCTTTTGATGGACTCCTCTATAACTTTAAATTTGAGGTTCCCTATTTCCACTGTCACTCCATTAAAACTCTCCAAGAATTCCATAACCACGTTATCATTGAATCCCTGACATTTCTGGACAAACCCAATCCATTCCTTCTATTTCAACAATTCCCTGCACAATTATATTATTGACCTTAGGAGAATTCAACGAAAGTGGGCTCGTGCAGGTCGGCCCCATGTGTATGTGAAGACAACTCAAAATTTGTTTTATAGCAATAAAAATTCACAATTCACAGTCACTCCCTACCCTGATTAGAAAATTATCACACTAAACATCAGATTTGGGGAATTTTTGAAAATGAAATTGATATTCGTGTGACAGTGTGCATGCGTGAGAGGGATGATGAATTGATACTCAATCAAGAAGCAGTATGGGTGAATGGTGATAGTAGAGGGAATAGGTACTGGTGCTAATGATCACCAATTGACATCCCATTGTTTACCATCTATTTGAAATGATGGAAAGGTAATGATGATAAGGATGAATTGGTAATTAGAAGGTGTCATCATAATTAGGATGGAAGGGGGGTAGAATAGGAATGAATTATTCACTCAAGTAGGGAAGGATGATGAAATGATCTTAGGTAGTACAGGTATGTTACTACACAGCATATGAATCATATACTTCTAGTTTAGTCAAGTAAGAAAACCTTCACATATCTTGGTTCCAACCTATAATAATGTCGGATCTCAAATAAAGGAATAACAACTTAAACTTCTATTTTAATCATAAGTATAATTATAAAATGTTCCATCTTGTGACCCAAATTCACTGTTGATGCTATTATAGCAAATTTTCTCTTGAGATTTTTCTCATTCAGGACCTCATAATTTATGACAGTACCATGGTTAAGTATAGAAGCAATATGAATTGAATCAAAATCAAGCATTTTTTTTCTTGAAACATCTTCATGTAGCCGACTGTAGAATAATGTCGATCTGAAACATCATCCCATGGATTTTGACGAGGCCTTGGATGATGTTTTCTCGGGGCATTTCACATTTAGAGAGTCTCAAATGTCCCAAAGAGAAATCTAGGGTTGTTCTTTTCCATACTTATTCTACTGATCCTGGAGAAGAGTAATTATATATTGAGCAGATATCTAACTACCACGACCTAACTAGTTTAACCAGACTGAAGTAGTCATGTGCCTCGGGAATTCATTTCTAGAGAGTCTGAATAACCCAAAGTATACTCGAAAGGGGTTTCTTTTTTGTAAATATTCCACTGAGTTCAGAAAAGAATAATTATTTACTCAATGGATCCCTAAGCTACTATTGTTCCATTTAGTTTTTACGAGTTTGTATTAGTCATTGCTCGAAACTCTCAGTTTTTTGGAGTCTGCAACATTCAAAGAAGAATATGAAATGTCGTTTTCCATAGACAACATGTAACTTTGGTTAAAGGAATAAACTTACCCAAGAAAACTTTCTCCTTTATTATACATGAGCTGTGAGAACACCTATAGATACGAAAATATGTCATCACACTGTTATATATACTATATATATACATACATAAAAATAAAAATAAAATAAGTATGAAGAACCAGTGAAATCTCAATCCTTCCCTCAAATTAACTCCATTTCCGAATCTTGCATTATATGCTGAAAGATTTCCTGATGATAAAGTGGTTGGTGATAAAGTTTTAATGAATGCCCATTTACCACCAATGAGGTTCGATACACATCGATTATTTCAATTTGGATAGATCCATTATCGAAGGCATCTTCCACTTCATAGGGTCCTAATCGTCGAGTTGAAAATTTCCCTCTAAATTCTTTTCATGTACTCTCATATAGAAATGCCCAATATCCAGGGTGGAAGACCTTTTTCTTGATAAATTTATCATGTCATCGAGCCCTTTGATCCTATACTAGAATAGTTTGCTGGAATAAATCCTGTATGATCTCATCCAACTCATTCAACTACATCAATCTTTTCTCTTGGGACTCACTTAAATTCACTCCTAATTAAGTGGCAGTTTGAAATGTCTTTAGCTGAAATTCAATAGGAAGGAACAATTTTTTTTTGTATACTAATTCATAACTAGTGTGCCCTATCACATTCCTCCAAGTGATATGATAAGCCCACAATGCTTCAGGTAACCTGTCAACCCAATCTCCATGGTGGATCTGAATTGTCTTATTAAGAATAGATTCTAAGACATTTTTTGTAGATTCCACCTGTCTGTCTTCTTGGGGGTGGTACGGGGTGGAATTCTAATGGTTAATGTGGAATTGTTCAGTAATGGCCTTCACCAATTTAGATGTGAATTGTGTGACTTGGTTAGTAACAATCTATCCATGCACTCCAAGTCTAGTGAAGATGTCGTCAAAGAGGAAATCCACCACTCGTTTATCAGAAGCTGAATATAAATCCTTAGCCTCTACCCATTTCATTACATAATCTGTGCAAACCAATATATATATATATATCTTTTTCCTGGACAAAGAATATATGAGTCCCACAAAATCCAAAGCCCACTTCTCAAAGGGCTCTATTGATATCGGTGTCTTGAGAGGCATCTCATCTAAAGGGACTAACCTCACCATTCTCTGACAACCATCACAACTAGAGACAAACTTTTTAAAATCTTTGAAAAGTGAGGGCCAATAGTATCCTACATGTAGCACTATATAAATTGTTTGTTTATATGCAAAGTGCCCTCCATAGGACTCACTTTGTGAAGCCTTCAAAACATCAAACATCTCATTTTCTTGCACACACCGACTCATGATCAAATAAGGTCTAGTGCATAACAAATCTCCCTTTATCCAAGAATAATTGACACTCCATTGTATGATATTATGTTCACTAGTAGAAAATGGTGAAATTAGTAACTAGGTGACTAAAAGAGTTAGTCACCACAACTTTTCTGTGTGAAATACTACCAAAAATTAGCAAAAATTAGAGACCCAACTAAAAACGACTAACATAAATGATGTGATAATCACCCTATGAGTGACATCAGTTGAAGATTTATTAAACAAAGGTATTACAGACTCAGGTGCTGGTGTGTATTCTATGTTATTTAAGCAACGAAATGATCAGATTGCCAACACACAGACATTTAAATGGAAAGATAGTAGAGAAATACAGTAATCAAACACAAAGACACAAGAATTTTAATAAGGAGTTCACCCTATTCTCCAGGGCTACATCTCCGGTCCAACTTTCAGTGGTGGCCTTGTTTTATTGTCTTCAAGCCGAGAATTAAAATGCAGGGACTCAATGTGAGTTCTCTTGAAGCAAGTTTGCTTGGCAGGGTGTTTCTTGGATTCCCAAAGCCACTTGATACACAGACTTCTTCTTCCTACCAACTCTTTGAGCTTCTGGTCCTTAGTGGAGAGCCCAATGTGGTGCCTCGCCTGGATAGATTCCTCTATGGGATGGCTTGAATCTCTCAAGCTCTCTAGTGCTCGATGCTGCCGCTGGTTAGCTCGGCCCTTTGTCTCTTTCTGTTTTTACTTTAATGCCTTCTTCTCTGGTTTCTATCTCTCAATGTTTAGTCGTCCTCTTGGGGTTTGCTCTGACTGACTCTAGCTTGTGTTTTTTGTCTCTGTTCATGGGTTTTAGCCATTAATTCTAATGCCTACTCGGTTCCTTGTCCACCTCTATCGATTCAACTTCTACAGCTGCGCTTGGAGTTCCTTGCTCGACATCATCATGAACACTCAGCGAGTGGCCACTTGTCCTCCTCTAAACAACACCAGCCTACTTCCTCAGTTCGTTTCTTCAGTTACATTTTGGATGAAGTCTTTCCTCCACCATGGTGGTCAAACAGATTCCAAATCCTTCTAAAACATGGTGTATTCCTTCGTCGATTCCGCTTCCTCCTTCGAGTGCGATCTCAGCCGTCCGATTTGGGTCCCCAAGATCCAATGTCATATGCACGTTCTGCGTGGTTAACTTTCTCAACCAATAGCACGCGATCAACGATGGTTTTCTCTAACCTTCGCTTGCCACCCGTTGATTGATGTATGGGATCACTCCAATTTCTCTAGAACCACTTATCATTTGAGCGCACCCTGATCAATACCACCGGTTTTCCAGAGCGCGGGTCTCGCCTTTGTATGTTAGCACTTTTTTTCTTTTTCACCCACAGTTCTTCGGCTCCTGATGCAACCGAGTGCTCGAGGCCCCTCCATTTTGGCCTTGTTTGCCCAGTGATGCGCGATTAGAGCTAAGTGCTAATCGCTAATCGTGCATCAAAATCCACCTCCTTTTCCCGATCCAGGGCTCCGAGGGGCTACTTTGACCTCCTGCATAGTCTCCATGGGCCTCGGTCAGCGCGCTTTGACTGAGGTCCTCGTCGTTCCATGCTGGCTGCCATTGCCACTGGTTCAGGGGTGTTTTTGGTCGTTGTTTTGGAATTCTTTAGAGATTTGTCCTGACCTGATATAGTCATGGTTCTTTGACAGTTCTTGATGGATCAAATTTGGATTAATAAATGGCTATTTTAGTCACCATTTAAAATATACGACAAGCTAATAAGTAATACTACTAAAAATGACTAACATGAATGACTAATTTAGTCTAGGAAAAATATATCACTTCCTAACAAAACCTGCAATAATATGAATTAGTCATTTATGTTAGCCATTTTAATTGCGTCACTTAAATAATCTAAACTTACAATTGATAGGGGTTTCAAAGGTTGTTTTAGATTGGGTGAAAGGATATACTTCCTTATACACTTGTTTATTGGATCAGAGGATGATTAAAATTATGGAGCTTATTAGAATCTTTAGGGTCATATCATTTGATCACATTCGCAAGGAATCAAATTCAAAGGTTGACAAATTATCGAAAATGGGAGTGGGCCAACACCTCCTTTTGCAACAAGACATGACCACCTATATATGTTGCAACAACCTTTCCAACTCATTTAGTTGGTTGCACATATATTTCACATTTCTTCTTCATCTTGCAAAGTGGTAGTGATATTGAGAGGGTATGAAATTTTATCAAAGAATGTTCACTTAGTACCACTACAAAATTTCCTTCATGCAACTTGCATTATGATAAATAGATGACATTTGAATGTTAAAAGTGTGTAAGTAGCCCACATTCAACATTTTTGTCTTCATTATCCTTAGTAGCAATGACAAGTTTGAATATTTCCTTCATTTATCATCCCAAACACATAACTCTTTGTTGTCCCAAACATAGTTAATATTGTTGGTGTATGATCTCTTAATTGTGGAATGGTCTCTTGATGATGATAATGAACTCTAAATCCCTAATACTCATGAATACGATGAATGAATTATCTAATGCCTTACTTGTATAGACAATTTATGATTCATTTTCTATTGTTATTGTGCCATTGTATATATGCTTCACTAGCATGCATGATATATGGTCAATTGAGAAAGCTTTATGTTTCATTTTTCAAGTATAATTTGGTTGCATGAATAAGCATAGTTGTGTAATTAAAATCATTCAAAATTTATTGATAATTCATTGTTTGTTTGACTATTCACACACTTATCTCTAACCTTTTACTTTGAGAGTGAGTAGTGTCAAATCACCAGTCTTCGTTAAGGAACTTCCTTTCATTACTCAATGACCTAGCTTAGCTCATAATTTTAATATTTTGCGTGCAATGCTTTCGGACCTAGTAGCGCGACGATTGGGAGCAGCGCGCGTAGCCAAAGCTCTGCGGATCGGCCCAACACAGCAGCGTTCTGGGCCTTGGCCCCAGCCATGGCCCCTCCAGACTCTTCTCAAGAGGATCCTGAGAAAGCCTTCTCATATCTGGTAAAATCTCTCCCTCCTCTGCGCCCCAGACCTGCAATCTCCAAATTCGTAAAGAAACTTGACATTCTTCAGGAAGTCCAGCTTCCCCCAACTCTTCCTTGCATGGCAGCACTCTCTTTGGCTAAGAAAGGACTCATTGGACAATTTACTGGATTATGGCCATCACCGAGAACTATGCAAAGATGGGTAGAACGCAGCTGGTCTGACAAGATTCCGGGGAAAATATCAATAAGATTTTGTGGGAAAGGCTATTACACATTTCATTTTGAATCCAAAGCAGACAAGTATCTAATATTCAGAAATGGGCCTTACTTCATGGATTCTAGAGGTCTTTATCTCAATAAATGGACCCCTGATTTTGATCTGGAGCTGGACATCCCCAATGATGTTCCAGTTTGGGTTCGTCTTCCCCATCTTCCGCTGCATTGTTGGGGAGACGAATCGGTTAAGGCAATAGGGAATGCGGTTAGAAAATACATTGACAGAAGCGAATCCAAGGACAACATGCAAGCCTATGCAAGGATCTGTGTTGAGGTGGATCTAGGAAAAGGAGTACCTGAAGCTATAAAGTTAAAAGTGGATGACTGGAGTCACATTCAGCAGCTGGATTACAAGCAAATTCCATTCAAGTGTAAGGTATGTCATGAATATGGGCACTTTGCAAATAGATGCACTAAAATTGTTAATATTGATAATGAAGAGCAAGATGGACATTGGGAGCCTGTCAAGAAAAAGAAATCTGTCCCCCCCCTAAACCTGCCCCAAAATCTGACATCCCTGGATCCTCCATCCAGCGTCCCCCTTCCCCTCCTCCCTTCCCCTCTGGCCTCTCTCAAGATCCGCTAATCCCCTCCTCCTCCAACCCCTTTCTTATCCTACCCTCTGAGGATTCCTCGCCTGATAATCCCGCTTCTAAGCCCTCCAAATCCCTTCAGCATTCGATCTCCTCTTCTCATCCCTCCCTAGAGGCGCCTCTTACAAGGACAACCAGAAGTTCCTGGAAAGAACATGGAGCTACAAGTGATACATATAAGAAACTAGGTCCCAGCAGAAAATCGGCCAAGCAGCATAGAGATGAGAATGCCCAGAAGGACATCACTATGGGCTTTCAAACTCCAATGGAATCCTTCATCATCGGCACCACGAGAAAGAGGCGATAGGGAAAGATCATGAGAGGCGAGCACCTCTCTTCACACCCAATGCATCATGATGAAAGTTCTCTCATGGAACATTAGGGGATTAGGGCACCCCTCTAAAATAGCAGCCCTGCGAGATCTTCTTCACAATGAGAACCCTGAAATAATGTTGATTCAAGAGGCAAAACAAGATCATCAAGAAATGAAAAAAATTATAGATCATCAGAAGTAGTACTTAGGAACTATTAGCGGCTCCAGAGGAGCCTCCGGAGGGATAGTTACCATTTGGGATAGCCATAGATGGATTTGCAACTCTGCCATTATCAACCAAAATTGGATCAGAACTAACCTTGAAAGCAGAACAGGGGATAGAAGTGTAGTCATATACAATGTATATGTACCCAATCACTACAAAGAAAAGGAAATTTGTTGGGACAACTTGAAGGAAAGCATTGAAGGTGAAAGCACCACAAATATTATAGTCGCTCGAGACTTTAATCTGATTCTGCATGCT
Organism: Pinus taeda; assembly: GCA_000404065.3. Taxonomy (NCBI): domain Eukaryota; kingdom Viridiplantae; phylum Streptophyta; class Pinopsida; order Pinales; family Pinaceae; genus Pinus; species Pinus taeda. Next base: position 98,508 of record APFE031609685.1, read on the forward strand.
AATGAAAAAAGAGGAGGAAATTTTACTCATGATCCTTTTAGAAACCATCTGGAAGCAATTATACAAGAGAATGAATTAGTGGAGATAATTAGAAAAAACTGCAGATACACATGGAGCAACCGAAGAATAGGAGGTGGCAACATCATGGAGCGCCTTGACAGATTTCTGGTGAATATATCTTTCCTCACTACCTTTTCTGTAGGATAAACCAACATTCTTAGCACTTCTACCTCCGATCATTATCCTATTTCCTTAACTTTGGAGTCACATCGTCCTCTTGGTCCGATTCCCTTTAAATTTAGCTCGTTATGGACCCGAATTTCTACACTCAGAGTGATTGTCGAGGCTGTGTGGAGACAACATGTGGAGGGGTCGCCAAGTTTCATATGGGAGACTAAAATAAAGAATGTCAAGAGGGCTCTCAAATATTGGGCCAGAGATAACTATCAGGAACTAGAGGAGACAAAAAAGAAAGTTAAAAAATATTTAGAAGATGTGCAAACCAAGATAGAGGAGCATGGTCTATCCCAACAATACAAAGATCAGAAGAACGCATTGCATGAGAAGCTAATGCATGTCAGCAGAGAGGAAGAAATTAAGTGGAGGATTAAATCTAGGCAATTATGGTTACAAAGGGGAGACAAAAACACAACTAATTTCCATAAACAGGCCACTGCCCGAAAGTTCAGAAATAATCTTAATACAATCATCGACAACGAAGGAAATAGGTACAGCACTCAAGAGGACATAAAGAAGGCTGCTTCCAAACACTATAGGGATCTTCTCACTGAATTCCAAGGAGCAGAAGATTACTCTAATTTGCTTCAATATCTGCCCAAGGGCGTCACCAAGGAGCTGAATGATACTCTAAATAGTGAAATTGACGAAGAGGAGATAAAAAGAACAACCTGGACTCTGCAACAAGACAAGGCACCTGGGCCTGACGGATTTCCCATCTGCTGCTATAGGGAATTTTGGAGTCTGATTAAGAAAGATCTAGAAAAGATGCTCAGGTGGGTGTAAAGAAAAGGAAAAATGGAAGGATTCACCAACTCCACCCTCCTTGCTCTCATTCCTAAAGAGAATAGGCCCACCTCATTCTCTAGATTTCGGCCCATATCCCTCTGCAACTCTTCTTACAAAATTTTCACCAAAATTTTAGCTATGAGACTCAAGCCTTTTCTCCCCTCTCTGATATCTGAAAATCAAGGTGGATTTATATCCAATAGACATATCCACGAGTCTATTATTTTGGTTCAAGAAGCCATCCACTTGAGCCTATCCAGGCAAGAGAAAGGATTTGTGCTAAATCTTGATTTAGCGAACGCCTTTGACAGAGTAAGGCATTCTTTTTTATTCGCTGTTTTAAAAAAGATGGGCTTCGATTATTCCTTCATGAACACTATTGTTGCCTGTATTTCTGGACCATGGATCACCCCCCTGATAAATGGTCATCCTTGTGAAGCCTTTCAATCTACCAAGGGCCTCAAACAAGGCTGCCCTCTCTCCCCTTACCTCTTCATTCTCATGGCAGAATCTTTCAGTCAAGCCTTGGATCACAACAGAAGGGTGGGTCTCATAACCGGAATCAAATATGGAAATGGAGTCAAAAACATTAACCATTCTCAGTTCGCAGACGATACTCTACTGATTGGGGGCGCATCAACAACTATCGCAAGGCGATTTAAGAATCTGCTAGATCAATATATGGGGTACTCAGGAGGGGCAATAAATTTTCATAAAAGCTGTGTCTATGGATGGAATATAAAAAATGAAACGATACACAGCATAGCTAGAATCTTTGGTGTCACATATAAAATGGAATGGAATCACTTTTCCTACATAGGCATGCCAGTGAGTTTGGGACCTCTGAAGGCGGAGACTTGGAACGAGATCATAAACAAAGTAAAAAGAAAAGTTCAGCAATGGTGGACAATCTGGCTCAATCCGGCAGGCAGACTCATCCTCCTAAAATCTAGTATAACTTCTGTTCCTCTCTACCGCTTCACTCTGTATCAAGTCCCGCCATTTTCCATCATAAATTGGAAATCACCCTTCGCCATTTTCTCTGGGAAGGAGGAAAGAAAGAAAAGAGTAGGTTCAACTTGGTAAACTGGAAAAGTGTTATTCAATCTCAAGATAGAGGGGGTCTCAGAATCAGATCCCCAAAAATCCTCAACTTAGCCTTTGGGGTGAAAATGGTTTGGAGGTTAATAACTGGACCTGTAGCATGGTGGAAAAAGGTGCTGGAGATCAAATACCTCAACTTTCCCACGAAAAAGCTTCTTGATTCCAACATGCCTAATAGAGATTCCTCCAAAATCTGGCGGCTATGCAAGAAAGCTCTGCATATCCTTAAGAAAAACACTTCGAAGGTTCCAGGGGGGGGGAAAGCATCAATTTTGGTTCAGATAAGATCATGGGACTCCCTCCCTTGAATATGAACGAGGAAGTCGCTCCAATCATTAACTATCTTAACAACAGAGGCCTTCATAATCTGGATCAAATATCCAATTGGGACCCTTGCTCCCATGCTTGGACGGGTTGGTCCTTTCCAGAGATTCCTACAGCTTTACAAGCCAACCTTAGCTCCCTTAAGTTGCATCTTCATAACAAGGCCCCAATTAAAAAAGAGGGAGTGGACCGCTTCTGTTGGGATCCTTCAGGATCTATCTATACAATAAAGTCATGCCATCAATACATCTGCAACAACACCTTCCAGATGCCCTTGTGGAATCATTGGAAAATTGTTTAGTGAACAGAAGCCCTTCCAAAGATCAAATTTTTCATATGGCTCCTCCTAAAGGGAAAAACTCTTACAACAGAGAACTTAATTAAAAGAGGAATCAACGACCCTTCAAGATGCCCGAATTGTTGCAACGTTGAAGAAATAATGCATCATTTGTTTATAGTGTGTCCCTTTGCCAATGAATGTTGGAGAAAGCTGTTCTCTCTTGGCAACCTAACTTGGAATCCTCAGCATAGCATAGCTGAGACAATTTACATCTGGAAAAAAAGTTGCCCTTGGAGAGAAAAAAGGAGCAGTCTAGCGAAAAGATTTTGGGACACTCTCCCCCATACTCTGTTGTGGTGAATCTGGCTAGCAAGAAATAAAAAAATATTTCAATATAAAACCCCCAACGTACGAACAACTTGCATCAAAGCCAAAAGCCTTGCCCAGGAAGAAATGCAATCAATACCACAAGGAAAATCAAAGCAATAGACTCCGCTGTGAGGAACGAACCATAATCAGTTATATCTTGGAAAGACAACATCACATCCAAGGCAAGTTCAAGAAGGACACGCCGAACAAGAAGCAGGGCAGACCTTGGGAAGCTAGACTTCAAGAGCAAGATTTTAAAAGCTGGATACAAAGGAACAACTGTCATTCTCTTTTGTTCGATGGGGCCTCCAAATCAAACCCAGGCACAGCTCGAGTAGGGGGTCTAATACTTAATGAAAACGGGGATCACATTCTCAGTTATGAGTGGAGCTTAGGCAAGGTAACAAATAATAGAGCTGAAGCCTTGGCTCTGTGCCAAGGCCTCATTCAATTGTGTAATCTGGGAATTAAAAGAGTTAAGGTATTTGGGGACTCCTCAATAATAATACGGTTAGTGATCCATCATCAGAACTCACCCAACACCACGTTGCAACAAGTCATTTTACGCAATCAGCTCCTACTCCAGAACATTGAAGAGATTCAATTCTTCCATGTCCTCTGCAGTCTAAATAAGGAGGCGGATGAAAGAGCCAACAAAGCATGCGGAAAGCAAGTCAGCACCCTTAGATGTAACTCTTCAGAGGTAAATCAACCTATTCCATGAAGGTTAAAATCAACAGCAACGTCCCGTTCAGAAACATTGATGAAGCGTGCGAGACAGGTAATATTTGGACCATCAAGAGGACGAACCTCTACACCACTGTTGCAGAGCATCAGGTAATTATTCCTTCTCCCTGTAACAACAACAGTTAAAACGCCGACGGAAAAAGATCCAGCTACAAGCTGCCTCAGGATTTTTTGCAGATCAACATTCTCCCCATGACCTATCCTTTCCTCATTTGGATTCTCTCCTTGCATTGTGCTATTTTTACCCCTCCCCTCCATCTCCTTTGCACTCAGTCATTTGCTCCTTCATTTGACCCTCTGTTGAGCTGCCGCGCCTCCCAAATCAGGAGTTTCTTTTTCAACTTCTGTAAATGGCCAACGCACTCAGTCTTCATTCATTATGTGCCTAAGAAGCTGTCTCAACTGCGCTTTTACCGCCACGCTTGTCATAATCTCCCCAAGGTCTTCCTAACTCACAGCGTATATTGCTCCTATCTTGGCATCCTATGTTACCTCTTACCCCTCAGGATTATTGTCGCGCCTCTCCCTTATTTCTCCCTGGCTAGCTCTTTTCTTAGTCATTGGATAACCCTCTCTCACCTTCATCATCGCTCACCTGAGCAGCTGTTCCAGTAGCGATTGATCCACTGCGCCATCTGTCATAATAACGCCCAGGTTCCCTTGTTACGCTACACCTTTTGTTTATACTCCTGCATCCTTTGTAACCATTGGAACCTCAGGTTCCTTGCTGCGCCCCTCAGAATCTTCAGTGCCCCTTTCTCGGCACCCTTGCCTTACTCCTCAGAGTGCCCCTTCTTTTCCCTTGAAATTTTCTGCCCAGTCCCAAGTTACCTCTCTGTCGTTATTATGGTCCGCAGTGAGGATTGTCTGCGGTGCGAAGACTTGCAAGCCGAGCTTGAAGAAATTAGAACACAGCAGAGCATTTTGGAGGAGCAGCAGAGGATCCTCAAATCCAGATTTGAAGAGCAGAATCATAGGTTAGAAGATCAGAATCGTCGGATTGAAGATCAGAATCGCATTATGAATGAAAAATACAGGGCTGAAATTGATCTCTTCTTGCACAGAGTTTCCTCTTTGCAAGAACAGTTTCGCCAGCTCTCAAATCTCCGTAGTCATGCAGAAGAATCGATTTCCATATTGTAATACATGATGGAAAAGAGAAATATGGTTGCAACCAGCTCTTCGAGTGCCAAGCAAGAAGGAGTGGACAAGCAGCCAGAGGACTCCACTGCAAGACAAATCAGCCACATAGTCATAGATTAAAATGTTCTGCAAGTGTGAATTTTGGATGTCCCAATTTGTAAGAATCTATAGTTGCCTAGTCATTGTTAGTTGTAAAAGTAGTAGGAAAAGGATCAAGAAGATATTCCCTTTTTGTAAATCTCTTCATCCAAGCTGCCACTGGAAACCATTGTACCTAAGGAGACTGGACTCCCTTTATCTTTTTCAGCCACTAATATAGCAATCGACTTTGTTAAAAAAAAATGACCTAACTTAGCTCAATATTTAAGGATTCCCCCTTAGATAAGGATATCCTTCTTGCAGTCTAAAGAGTGAGAGAAGGCCACCAAGGTGACATTGGGTGGCTTGCTTGATGGGTGGGGTCAAGACTTTTATTTTCTATGAGAGTGTTTGGGTGGAGATACATTTTAGAAAATGCCTACAAGTAAATTAGTTTCCTTTATTTCCATCACCTAAACCACTTCCAATAAAATCATGCGCTTTTAATAAAATCTAATTTGGATAAATAATTAATTCAATAAAATTAAAAAAATGAGATTATTATTATTATTATTATTTTGTATATGAGAGAATAGACAACTATGTCATGTTTGTACTTAATAATCGATTCTATCCACTACCACAATCACCTCCAAGTGTTCCCACATTGCTTGAGCTAATCAAAGTTTAAACCAATAACATCATAAGAAATACCTTAACAACCCATTCTGTCATGAACTAATCTACACCACGGGGAAAATTAAAAATAAATT
>APFE031609685.1:104530-119895 GCA_000404065.3 Pinus taeda
ATAATTATAATTAATAATTCAATCATATTACTCCTAATTTACCAAGTGTAACAGGCATAAAATCTCTTCATGTACAAACCTTTTTTAAAGTGAAAAGAGATTTGATACCCTCTACCCTTGGCAAATCCAAAATTAAGATCTAAAATTAGGATAGATCCAAGATAGTTTTATATCAATTTATTTGATTGGAAGTAAAGAATTATTATTTTAATGAAAAGTTACTTTCAAAAATATTTTTAATTTCCTCAACTTTAAAATAAAGCTAGCCTAGTTCCATCTTAACTCTGAATCTATCAAGCGATGAGAGGGATCACATCTCTTCAGGTGAAAACCTCTTTTTGGAGTGGAAAACTTGAGGAAAGGTTTGTACCTCGAGAGATTTGATTCAACTAGGTGCTTGATATATCCAGAGTTAAGATGGATCTAGGTTGGTTTTAGTCATGTGCAGCCAAAGAAAATCTAACAAACATATGATTAATCTTATCAATAATATGTAAATTCATCGAGTATTAATATAATCATTTAAAATATGTTAATATATCTAAGATTGATATGTATATTTTAATTTTAAATTTTCTTAGTTGCCTTAGTTTGTTGTGATGATAATAACTTTAATGATGAAAAATGATGAAATATAAATTTTGAATGTAAAGGGACTATGTAATAGTGTTAAGTGATAGAAAATGTGAATAATAAGAATATTGTCAATTACAAATAGTTTTCATTGTGGTTAATCTAAAACTATTTTCTTCTATTATTATTATTGTCACCCTTTTTACTTTTGTCAAATTTTCATATTGATTGTCATATTTTCATATCGATTATATGAAAAGGACAAGTTAAACCATAAGCCATTTAAATATTTAGCGAACTCTATTGTAGTAAATATCATTCCTTGTCTCTCCTTCTCTCCAATATTAATAGGTTGAATTACTATAACATAAAAATCAATGTACATTGTCAATAATTGTTTGTGCTTACACTGAAATCAATGCATAATGTTAATCCAACCACTTTAAAACTAATGTGCCATCATACATCCAATTACATCAAAACATAAATCAACATTTACACTGAAATTAATGGATCTAATGCAAGCAATTAAATAAGATCAGAAAACAACAATTACAGTAAAATCACTGCATATAATGAAAGCAATCAAATAATATTAGAAATCTAGATTTACACTCAAATCAATTGATCTAATGCACATAAGAAAATTGGATTATAAACCAATATCTATACTAAAATTAATGCACCTAGTGCAAGTAAGCAAATAGAAACATCTACACTGAAATCAATGCATCTAGTTCAAGCAATCAAATAGGATTAGAAATCACCATCTACATTGGTATCAATGCAGTTAGTGCAAGAAATCAAATAAGATTATAAATCACCATCTACATTGAAATCAATGCATCTAGTGCAAGCAATCAAATAAGAATAAAAATCACCATCTACATTGAAATCAATGCATTTAGTACAAGCAATCAAATGGGATTAGAAATCATCTACATTGAAATTAATGCATCTAGTGAAAGCAATCAAATATCATTAGAAATCAACATATACACTAAAATAAATGCATCTAGTGCAAGAAATCAAATTGGATTAGAAATCACCATCTACACTAAAATCAATGTATCTAGTGTAAGAAATATTATTCCCTCTCCCTCCGCCCACCCAATTTATATCTATATATCCCTCCATCTCTCCTTATTTTCCACTCTATCTCAACCCCCCAAACACACATGCTATTTCACTTCATATCTATCAATCTCTTTGTCCCTCCCTCCCTCTCTCTCTTCTTTCATTTCTTCACTTTCCATCTATATCTCTATCTCCATTTTCCTCTCTATATCACAACCAAAACATACACTCTATTTCTTCAATCTATCTAACTATCCCTCGCTCCTCCTCTCCCTCTCTCTCTTTCTATCCCTCTCTCTCTTCACCTTCTCTCCCTCTCCACTGCTTCTATCTCTCTTCCCTACTTCTTTCCCCTCTCCCTCTCTCTCCATCCTCTTTATCACTCCCTCTCTCTCTCGCTCTCTACTTTTATCTCTATATTGCTTTCTTCTTACCTTTCTCTCTCACCCACTCCAACTCCATCTCTCTTTCCCTCCCTCACTCCACTCTCTCACATCCTCTCTCTCTTCCTTCCTCTCTTTCTCTCTCTCTCTCTCTTACTCTTCAACCTCCAACTCTATTACTATGTCACTTCCTCTCTCCTTCTCTCCCCCATTCTCTCCATCTCTCCTTCTTCTGCTTTATCTCAACCCCAAAAATACACACACACTCTCCATCTCTCCATTGGTACTCCCTCTGTCTCTCCACTTCTCACTCTCTATGTATTTCTTCTTCCGTCCCTCTCTCCCTCTCCAACTCCATCTACCTCTCCATCCCTATCTCCTCCTCTCTCCCTCCCTCTCTCCTTCCCTCTCCCAAATCTTCTCTCTCGTACTTCCTATTTCTCCCTTTCTCTCCTACCTCCCTCTCTTTTTCCCCATCACTCTCTCTCTCTCTCTCTCTCTCTCTCTCTCTTTTCCCTCCAATCCTCTCTCTTGCCCCATCACTCTCCTTCTTTTTCTCAAGTATTATATCTCATTCTTGCTCTCTCTCACTCTCTCACTCTCTCTATCTCTCTTTACAATGCCCCCCTCTCTTTCTCTCTACCTATGTTACTATATCCCTCCCTCTCTCCTGTTGTCTCCTTCTCTCCCCCCTTCTCTCTATCTATCCTTATTTATATCTTTCTCTCACCCCTAAACATACACTCTTTCTCTCCATCACCCCCCTGTCAGTCCCTCTTTCTCTCCACTTTTCACTCTCTATGCCTTTCTTCTTCCCTCCCACTCTCCCCCTCTAACTCCATATCTATATCCCTCCCTCTCTCCTCCTCTCTCTCATCCTTCGTCTCTTGCCCTTTTTCTCCTACGTTTATCTCTCTTCCCCTGTCTCCGTCTCTCTCTCTCTGCCCTCCAATCCTCTCACTATCTCCCTCTTACTCTCCTCCCTCTTCCCCCTCCATGTTTGTGTCTCCCTCTCCCTATTTTACCCTTCCCTACCTCTCTCTCTTTTTATTCCTTCTCTCCCTTGTCACTCCCCCTATCTCTCCACCTGTATAATTTTATGTCTTTTTTTTTACCTCCCATATATATAGACTTACTATATATCATGATATATTAATATATATTGTAATATAACAAATTCAATATTGGATTAAAACAAAGTTATTATATTTAATAATATCAATATTATGATATATTAATATGAATATTAGATTTAATAATAATAATAATAATAATAATCATCTTTTAATATTAGTATTATGGTTAATAGTATTTTGTGCATGGTATTAATAATAATTTGGCCCACAGTATTTTGCCCATAGACTTCACCTAAATAAAACCTATTTTTTGAGTTTTTGTAAATATAAAGAGGTTAATGTAGTAAGGATAAAAAGATGTTTTATTTATTTACCATACCTCTAGTTTATTTAATTTTTTTTTTATTTACCATACCTTTGGAGTAAATATAAAAAAAAGGTTTTATTTATTTACCATACTTCACGTTTATTTATATTTATATTTATTTACCATAATTCTTTTTTTTACCATTCATAAACCTCTTTATATTTTAAATTTATGTTAGGTTTATCCATAATAATAGTTAGATTGATTTTTAAATAGGGCCGACATTAGATTAACAATGTTAAATGTTAAATATTACATTTACATTTACATTTAAGTTTACATGTTTAGGTTTTTACGATCTACCCCATGGGCGCAATAATTATTTTATTTTTAATCTAAAATTACAAATAACTTTGAAAAATACATACAAATAACCATTGTTTTTATATTAATTAAAATAAAATTAAATTTCAAATTAATTGAAAGTTAAAATAATATTTTTTGAAAGAAAAATTGCTTTCTATTTTCAAAGAGAGTAAAGAGATTTGTAATTATTTTATTTAAACTTTGAATTACAAATAACTTAATAATTTAATAATTTAAACTGCAGTAAATTTGGGGTTTTGGGTGATTTTTCCCTAAACCGTATGGGTTATACATCATCTTGCCTTGATAATTTACATTGGAAAGTCATTGTTTTACATTTGGCACTCTTTCTACAAGGGAAACACCTATCCAAATATATAAGAGGATAAAACTAATCTAGATCATGTGGCTGGATTTTCAACTGATCCATGTGTTTGGTGCCCCTGAAAACTGACATCTCAACCATTAGAGTGAATTCAGATTCTATCGGCACTGAGCGACAACTAATAGGGAACTAGAGAAACAGAGATGCAGTGAGCTGTTGAAACCTGGAAAAAATGACTAGCTTTTTACTCGAAGTTGGCAGTTCGGACTGCCGATGAAGGATCAATGGATGCTGAGGTTTCATCAAAATTCAGTATTTGAAAAAGTTGAGGATACCTTCAGATTCGACGCTCGATTACTCTCACATTGTTGTTGAGCTAAATCAAATATTCAACTTGCGGAATGATCGATCCAATTGTTACGCACTATGGAAAAGGTCAACTATCTTGCTTCTAGGTCGATCTAGATTTTGTGCTAGATCTGGTGAGTAACTCTTAACAAAGTGTGAAAAAGCATTTCATAATTAATTTTGGATTTTTTTGGAGTATTTCCATATTATTTTTTTTTGTTACATGACATTTTTCATCTCTATGTTGAGATGAGAGTGGATTGTTCTAAACTTAGATTTGACATTATTTATTTCTCTTGGAAGATCATGTCTTCCATATATGTCTTCAAAACTTTGACACAAAAAACCATAATCCCTTTTATCCTAAATGTGTTATTTTTTTGGGTTGAATTCAAAGGCAGACATGGTTGCGAATGCAACTTTAGAATCCATGGTGAAACACATAGGAAAGCATGGCGTAAAGGTTTATCAGGTTGCTCCTTCAGTGGTAAATCCCATAACAATTCAAGAATTTAAAAAAATAATATTTGAGCATTTTAGATGTAATCCCTAATCACAAAGAAAACCCAGTAAAATTGTTGAAGCAATTGACCTGCGTTAATACTATGGAGAATTGTGGGCAGGCTCAGTCTGTGTTTCTTACTCGAAATTTTGATGAATATAAGTGGAATTTGAAAAGTTAAAAATTTACTCATGTAAATCTTACTTTGCATATAATTTCTACATATAATCTTTGTTTAAGGACTAGATTCGTTATTTAATTTAAAGAATTATTGATTCACCATAATTATAAAAAAAATACATAAAATGAATAATTGTAAATTGATATTCATATTACAAATAGCGGGGTTATCAAGATCATATATCAAGATCATTTACAAAATATATGTTACAGTGATTGAAGCACCTCAAAAATATCTATGAACCATATGCATTCTATGAAGGAAGGTGAATTATGTGCAATGGAAATGAAATACAAATTTATTGGTGTTGTATTGTTGTAAAAATTTTGATTACTAATCAAGCAACATACATTAATAATTTTTTTAATATATTTGTGCAGATTCGATACAATTTTGAAAAATTGTTTCAAGAGCTCTGAAGTTGAACAAGACAATTTTGGATTTGATTTGGAGATGAATGAGAGAGTTTCGGATTTGATGTTACGATTATGTGGTGGAAAAATTACCTCATAAATATTGATATTCCCTCACTTGGTGAATATATCTTAAATGGGTGAATATGTATAAGTGGATCACAATGGTTGCAATGGCCATGAAGGCATCAATTTTCACTTCACTCGGTTCACTATTTCTAGGAGAGTGGTGGGGGTTGTTGGAGCAGAAGGTTGTCGAGATATAAATGGAGGTCGTGCCAATGTGAACATCGACCTCATTTCTACCAGCAATGATCTCATTAATGATGTGTTTAGGTGGCACGAAGGTAGTTACACGTTTACAAATATTACTCCAAGGAAATATAGGTTGGTTTCTTCCAATCATGAATACATAAACTTCATCAATCCTTGATGAGTATACAAATATCAGGTCATATCAAATCCCACTACATTTTTTTCAAAAAGGAAACGCCATGATATTTTTCTCTCTTTTCCTTCATTTGATATGCGGAATAAGTTTGGATATTCCTTAAGGATGAGTGTCCAAAGGACACAGTATCCCTCCATGAAATAAAAGGTGAAGAAGTGGAAAGAGCAGGCTTTATGAGAGTGATGGAGGTTGTTCCAGCAGATAATTGTCTAGATATAAATGGAAGTCGTCCCAATGTGAATGGTGAATTCATTTCCACTAGCAATGATCTCATTAATGATGTGTTTACATCACAGGGAGTTAGTTATGCATTTATAAATATTACTCCAAGGAAATATAGGTTGGTTTCTTCCCATCATGAATGCATAAACTTCATCAATCCTTGAGTAGTATACAAATATCTGGTCATATCAAATCCCACTACATTTTTTTTTTCAAAAAAAAAAGGCCATTGTATTTTTCCCTCTTTGCCTATGTTTGATACATAGAATAAGTTTGGAGATTCCTTAAGGATGAGTGTCCAGAGGAAACAACATCCCTCCATGAAATCAAACGTGAAGAAGTGGAAAGAGTGGGCTCTGTGAGCCAATTGTTAAACATAGGAAGAAGATACAAGGTCATACCTAATCTCAATCCTAGCTAGGATGGCGGTACGCATGAGGTACAATGATTGAGGTTTATAGCGTATATTTTCTATAATATTCTCTTTCAAATATGTTATTCTCATGTTCTCCTAACAATTGTCCAAAGAGGCTCTCCAGAGATGGAGTTGGGCTTTGGAAATTTGGTAGTAGATGATATATTTTATGTCCCAAGTTATGATATGGATGGCTTAGTTGTTTCTTAGGGTAACCCTATTTCAGGTGTTCATGTATACCTTTATTCAGATGTCCATGAGGTGAATTTCCCTCAAAGAAGCTCCTTCACCAAATCAAGCGCTTTGTCATGCAATATATGATGCATATGGGAAATTTGCTTTTAATTTTATTCCATGTGGAAAATAAAGGTTGTTGCCATTCTACAAGTGTGAGAATACAATATTTGATGTATCACTTCCATCTATAGAGGATATTGTTGAGCACAATCATGTTAATATATCTCAACCATTTCAGGTCATAAGTTTCTTAGTTGGAGGAGTTGTGGTGACTTCTGAAGGAGTTTGTTTTTAAGGTGTTAAGATATTAGTTGATGGAAGGGAAATAGCTACAATAGATAGTTAGGGATATTACAAACTTGATAATGCAACATCAACACACTACACAATCAAGGCTGAGAAGGATCACATCAAGTTTAGCAGTTTGGGGAATTTCATGGTTGTGCTAAACATGGCTTCAACCCCAAAGATAGAGGCAACACATTATAATATTTGTGGTTCCCTAAAATTAATGAAAAATGGCTACTATGGCAAGTGTCAAGTTAGCTTCACACATGGGCCAGACAATGTTAAGCCTCAACTAAAGAGGACTAATGATATGGGGAAATTCTACTTCGAGGATCAACCATGTTAATATCAAATATCCCAACTGACCACCACAAGAGAGCGTGATTATGGTATTCAATTTTCACCATCACATATTGATGTGATAGTAACTAGACCAATTTTTGGCATTGAATTTATAAAGGCCCATGTTGATATCCGTGGATTGGTGATGTGCAAGGAAGGATGTGACTCCTTGATTTATATATCACTTACTTCTCTAGCTGTTGAGCTATAGGTTCAAAGAAGCTTAAATCTTTAAGTTTAATAAATGAGAGTAGTGAGTTCATCTTTGTGAAAGTCATACCTAGTGCATTGTGTCATGAGGTAAAACATGGACCTTCATTTGATTTGTTTAGATTGGGATGATGACTGGTGTTGAGAGAGAAAGGTTATTGATGTCAATGTTGGTGTTTCTAATAATTTAGAGATAGTGTTTATCCAACAAGGCTATTGGTTGCGTATTATGTCTACTCATCCTGTGGCTTCTTACATTGTACAACCAAACAAAGAACCAATTAATTTGTTGATTTAGAATGGATAGTAGCAAATATACTTAGAAGCTTCTTGTGTGCACATGCTTCATTTCTTGAAATCGTGCATTTTCTTTGGAATGTCTTCATTAGAATTCAATATATTGAACCATAAGCCTACATATTTGATAGGTGAAAATATATACTGAGTCGTGAAATACATGTTGCTTCAAGTTCTTATCCCAAAGCAAATGAGTTGTCTCGAAGCATTATTGTAGACATATGGAAAAAGGAGGGCACATTTATATATATGATCAATAATGTCAAACTTCTTTCAAGTGCCAATGGAACAAGAAACATTGTTGTATATCAATACACTCACTCAGCCAATCTTGAAACTGAAATGGTCTTTGTTGTGAGAGATAAAAGGAATGTTAGTGTGAAAAATAGTTTTGAAAAGGTCTTGTTTTATGCAAGAAGTCAGCACGTTGTTGTTAGAACTTATGGGTGCCAACCTGCTACTCCTTATTTTGTGGAGTTCTTAGGAAAGTAAATTTAGGGTCAGTGCTACCATAAATCCCAGGTGTTGACATTAAAAAAATATCTCAAAATGAAATTGTAGAAATTCCCACTGTAGATCAAATACTAAAACACAATACAAGATCTACTTCTACAACACTTTGCGGAAGCTTAATCAATTTGAGCAAGATCAATGAGAACACATATAAATGAGAATTAAAAGCAATCACACATAACACAAAAGAAATAACCTGGGGAAATCCTCAGCCTAAAACCCCAACTCCGTATTATCATACAAGTGGAAAATAGTCACAAAATTACACAAATCCTTAGCTTGGAAGCCAACCAGCTTTCAGTATAATCCCTCTGCTACTCATAGATAGTCAAAGGCCTCTCACAAACCTCCTCCTCTGTCCTCCAAGCCTACTATTTCCTTGCGTATTTTTTCTTGGGGTCCAGTGCTTCCATTCATGTGAATTCCCACCTCACACTGCTCACTTGGCCTAGTAGTAACTGCGCAATCCTGAAGGAGATAAATCCTTCTGCATAGATGAGTTTCCTTTATAGGAAAAATCCATCCAACTAATAGTACACTATCCTTCCTCTGATCTCAACTAGGTCTCTGTATGAACTGACATAGATGAGTTATTTATAAGAGAATATTCAGTTATCTGAAGTGCAACAGTTACATGCATGCAAGCATTAACTAACTGAACTCGCAATTAATTCAACAAACTATTTGAATTAATATAACTAGACTTGACTTAGTTAATTGAGCCATCTAATTACAACTCAATATTACAACTCATCCTTATCTCTTGAACTGATAGCTAAATTCATCAATTAATGGAGAAACTATTGCATGTCACCGCATAGACCTCATGTTTGATTTTCCTTAACTAATTAACTGAAGCTGAATTAATTAATTATTTTACAAAGAGCTGCTAAGATCAAATTTGAATTTTACTTCATTATTTTAATTCAGGGACTAACTAAAATAGGAATTTATCCCGAAGTGCTAAAAATAACAATGCTATTTTTAGCACTTCCATTTTTCATTCCTTGTCGCTCAGTCTAGCACTGGTACCTAAATTTTTATTTATAGTTGTGTTATTTATAGCAGTGCTATTTTTAGGACTTCTATTTTGAACATTTCTTGTTGCTTTTTTCAACAACAATAGCAATGGTTTTCTGAAAAAAGGTGACTTTGTTCTTCAAACTTCGACAGGATCAGATGGTCTGTTTTTGGGTGGTCCTTTGTATGATGATACTTAGTACTATGTTGAAGCTTCCAAGGGATATCATTTAAAAGCACTGACATAGGACCCCTTCTTAAGCTTAGTTGTATGGTCATCCAATTTGATCAGACACCCCACTCAAATAGCCAAACAATAAAGAATATTTGATTATCAGTATTCAACCTTCTATGCACTCCTTGCATTTGTGGTGCTCAGTAGAGGAATCACTGAATTTGCATCAAACAACTGCTAGATATGGATAAAACCTCTTAAATCAAATTGCTTCAAACTACAACCATGTAAGTCTAGATGTTACTATTACTTTCAATGCTTTACAATGAATCCAGTGTAAATGTAGGTTGTGTGTGGATAAAATATAAACCACTATAAACGTAGGTTGTCTTGTATGTGTATGAAGGGGAATACATGGTAAAATATTTGAGAGTGAATGCGATACTTTTTCAAGAGCTTTCATCCTCTATCTTCAGACTCAATATGCAATGTGGAAGTAATTTGATCGTAATGGAAATGGACTCAGATCCAAATAATGCGTACAATTTCATTTTGGACATATTGAATGAGATGATGGGGAGATTTAAATAATTAAAGGAGATGGTCATATGTGTTGTGCCTTTACTTAAAGAAATATGTGTCTTCTCGATTTTTTGTTCGAGAGGTTTCCTAATCTACGATGTTTGTTAATGGATGACAACTTTATCTTGGTAAAAAAAAAAATTCCACTTTTCTTTTACATGTGCAATGAACAACATGTTTCAATCTTTAAGAATGTTTACATTTGCTGCTTAGTTGTCAGGTATAACATAATTTTTTTTTTTACAAAGCATATATTGATGTAGCTTGGTTGACTATTATGTTTTGGTTGATTATTATTTCCATTTGGAGTTTCAGTATATCCAATAAATATGAAACAAAACCAAGTAACGACTTTGTTTCATATATTTTACTTCATGAAAATCTTCACTACCTAAATTAAAAAAGTTAACCTGCTATAGGATGTGAGAAGACCATAATATTCTTCCATGGTTTTTTTCCATGATGTCCATAATGAATATTTATGCATTGTAACTCGTAAATGAGTGCAGTTGGCTTATTCTGGTTTCGAAATGTAATGCAGGAAATTTGAAAATATCCCATACCTCGACATCTCAGATCCCCACTCCCTCATCTCCATATATATAGGTTTATGTAGACATAACTGAATTTCATCATAGGTAAATTAGTGTATTAGGTTGCTTTCCTCATAGCACCTCTGCCCTAGAGATTATATAACTTCGTTTAATTGATGACTTGAATTATGATGATCCACGATATGTAATGTTTTTGGAGGAAGTGATGTATTTGAATAGAGTTTCAAAGAAAGCAAGGATATTGGCATGAGAATCTTCTTTTTAAATACACGCTTCAAAATCTTTAAACTGTTGACCAGTAGAAAAGGCTTTCGGGCTTCATTTTCTTTTATTTTTTTTCTTTATGGAAGTGTATGACCAATGCAAGTTGTATGTGGATACGAGGATGAATTCTACTATGGATATGAGGATGTGGACACCAGTGGAATGACCTTCTTAGTCTTGGGCAACTTCGAGTATGGAAGTGGATGAAATCTCATGGAGTGAGTATGTGAAATTTCGACCTATTTTCATTTCGTTGATCATTAATTGTTTGCGCTGGTTCTAATAGTCAGTTTTAGTTATTTATCTTTTTGTCATTTATATCATTAACATTCCATGTTTCCTAGGCAAGGTAACATCTTCGATTGCTTTAGATGAGCAGTTTGTAGGATTAGGATGTTTCCAATGAGTTTTGAACATTTGTCCAATATGTCTTGTCAATTTTGGATTGTCATTGTAGGTTATTGCCTTAATTTTTATTCGGTTTGACATTTGATTGACAACGAAATTCCATGCTCTTATAAATTATTTGTATGTTAATTTTTAAGAGTATTTAATAAATTTGTGTTCAGTAGCCACACTTCAAACAATGGATTTCACACTCCCAGGTTTAAGGTTTAGGTTATGTATTTTGTTAAAATTTCCCAAGATTTATATCATATCTTAAGTGTCAGTTTTGGGTATTTATTTGGTCAAAATTTCCCAAGATTCACTAGTACAAAATGGCTAATTAGTTACTAAAACAAGGACTAAAATTTGCATATAAATGACTATTTTTCAATCGGTGACTAGTGGTAGCTAATTTACAATATCTTATAACGCGACCAAATTTTAGGCGTTTTTAGCTTAGTCATTAATTGATTGTCTCAATTTTATCATCTAGCAGTATATTTAGTCATAAATTTGGTCATTAATTTAGTTGTTGATTTAGTCATTAATTGCCACAATTAATGACCAAATATACAACAAAATATATTACTATATGATCATCTGAGAAGAAAATCAATTAATGACCAAAGAAGTATGACCAAAATGATGGTCGTGTTATAAGATATCATAAATTAGCTACTAATAGTCATATATATGCAAATTTTAGTAATTGTTTGAAACCAATTAATGACCAAAGAAATGTGACTAATTTTTTGTCGTGTTATAAGATACTGTAGATTAGCTACTAATAGTTGTATATATGCAAAATTTAGTTGTCATTTGTAATGAAAAACTAATTATTTGCATTAGTCATTTATATTTTTTTGGTGATTTCATATTCATTATATAAATGACTAATCTAGTAGTCTATATTGATTTCATTTATTTTTTATTAATCAACATAGATTAATTAGTATGATTTTGTGACTAAAATAAAAAAAACATCATATAGTGTGAATTTGTTCATCTAATATGAAAATTCAAAATTACATATGTTAGTTAAAATACTAAACAATATCAAGTGCAATGATAAATAATTTCAACCATAGAAATTATATTATATGAAATGTCGAGTATTACAATATGAGTTTCCAACTTAACATTGGTTAGACTATAATTTACACATGAAATGTTGTTTCATCACTATAAAACATTATCGTTGTGTTTTCAAGTCATTATAGGTGAATTCACCAACTATGAAGACTTGAACATTAGTCTCTATGTGTGTGTCCTATGCGAGATATTGGATTTAAAGGTACCACTAGACCAATTCTCTTCTCTCTCTTTTTTCATTTGTGCTCTAGTGTTAGTGTTCTCCTCTTTCTTCAAACCCTATTGCTTACCATAAATACTGAGTTCCTTTTTTGAAATCCAAAGAACCTAAAATGCAGAGTGTAAGACATGGAAGATGACAAACACTAGAATAAAAATGAAAGTAGACTATAAAGTATTTGTATTATATATACGTCGACATCAGCAATGTTAAAGCCATTCCTCCCCATAAGAGCAAGAAACTCGAACAAGTTTTCTTCAGTTGACCAATGGTGGCCACTACGTGGCTAGATGACCTGTATAAACAAATTAATGTCACCATAGAAAAGAACACCTTAGTAACTTAGTATTCAACCTTCACGAAAAGCTTAGGCACAATCATTCCAACTAAGTTACATGCTAAAAATATCAAGTTGTAAATAACTTGTTAAAACAAATAATCTGAGGTGTAATGTCTAATCCTTGTCATTTTATTTGCAACAATAATTTGTTGTCTAATGCATGAAATTGGTCAAATATATAAAAAACATGTTCTCAAATAACAATATGAAACTAAAATTTTCTAATAATCATGAAAATCTTTCAATACAAAATAGTCAAAAGGATTTCAACCAATATCGTGTAATATTAATTTCTTCTTGAAGCTTTGGTTGTTGTTTAAACGTACATAATACCAAGTACTTTCAATTTCATATTTAAAATACAAAGAAAAATTGAAATAAATGTTCAAAATACAATCAAACAATAAAGAGAGGATATCATGGAATGGACATTGCAATTATAAAAAAATTCTTCACCTGTCCCTCGATATCTTATCACGGATTCCTAAAACATTTGCTTGCCCAAAATAGCCATGAGGTGAAAGAATCACAACATTAAAAACCATAGGAATAGTTACAAGAAACATTTCCAAAGTGGATGGCTGAAGTGCCTGAAGGATCTCTAACAACAAATGAATCATATCCAAGACATGATCTTTATATTGTCTCCCCATCCTTTTTCCAATCAAATTTCATGTAACCTGCCTACAACAGAGTCAAGTAACAACCAAATGAAGGAATTGACATTTGATTTTATCTTTTATATGTATAAAATTTGAATATAATTTGTTTTGGTAACATATTAATTCGTATTTAAAGGCTTCCTATCATGAGAATGTATCAATCAAGTAGAACATCAGAAAAATTGACGTCAATGACATCCTCTAAGAATTTCTACAATATCAATATTTGTCTTGCTATGATATCTTGGATAAAAAAGAGAACATATCTGCAAATGAAAAATCCATATATTACTTATGTTCAAACTATGTATATGGTGTATTATTAAGTAACTTTTTAAGATGTCCCTATACCTTTACCAAAGCGGATTGTAGCTTGGTTAAACTTGGTATCTGTTCATTCAACATCAATTTCTGCAAGGTAAATGTCACACATTATTCTTTCCCATTTCTCGACATGCTAGATATGATAAATTGAAAGTCACATAAAAGCAAGAGAAAACCATTTTCTAACCAGAACAAATAAACAAAGAATGCCTCTAATAAAACTTCACACCTCATAAATTACTCTGCCATGTACTCAGACTAAATGTGATATTCTTTGAATCATCTTTAGGTCATATTTAATGGGATATTCATATTTTTACCATGATTTCAATTTGGTGCTAAAATAAATATACAAATCCAGGTTATTATCAGTGAACTTCAAGTATAATTCAAAAAAATAATGTAATTATAATGTATGGAGAGAGAAACATCTTCATAACTAGGATTATCTATTTTAGTTTTGTTTGATTTGAGTAGGTATTTGAATAAATAGTTTTCTCTAAAGAAGTGAAATAGAAAGATGAGAATTGAAATAACCCTATGAATGTTTAATTAATTCATATTATATATCTCTAAAACAGCCAGGTCATGCTTCTCTACTATTTGATAGAGATTTATTGGCATAGATTAATAATGAATTATCTATCAAACACAATGATGCAATACATTAAAGAGGGAAAGGAAAATGACATGGATTTGGTATTTATGTGCTTGAAGGAAATCCAACAATGGTTGTGTTCTTTCTTTATCATGAAATAGGATTGAAGACAAATGTTGGTTTAGAAATTGAACTCTGTTACCAATAGTAGATGGTCATGTTAGATAAGGAGAGGATGAGTTGAAGGGTTCAAGGTATAGCTCTGATATATAGTTATCCTTATCACTACAAAATACAAAGTTGTCATCATTTTCTTATCCAGGTAAAAATATAAGTGAGTTTGTATTTGTGAACTTGTGATAGTATATGAAAAATAGAGCACTAGTGGAAATCAAAGTGTGTTGTCCCATCATTCAACCTAACAAAAAGCTTACATATTTAGTTGTTGACTACAGTGGAAATCAAATGTAAAACCCACTCAACTTGATCTTTACATGACATAGTCATAATGAACTAGCACAATAGAAGCATTCTAACTCATAAACAAGAGATGATAAAAAAGAATAATGGAACATTATTTCTTGCCACATAATTGGAATAAATAAAATTTCCACATAATTC
>APFE031609691.1:2111-26290 GCA_000404065.3 Pinus taeda
TAAGAGAGCGAAAGAAATATTAGAGCTTGTGCATAGTGATGTATTTGGACCTATGAAGGTTCCATCACTGAGTAAGTCTGTGTACTATGTATCATTTATAAATGACTTTTCAAAGAATACATGGATATATTTCCTTAAGAAGAAATCTGAAGTCTTTGACAGGCTTAAAGAATTTAAGGCTCTAGTGGAAAACCAAATAGAGAAAAAGATAAAAGTGCTGAGGACAGATAACGGTGGAGAATTTTGCAATAAGGAATTTGAAGAATTCTGTAAGAAGTGTGGTATAGCATGACAGAAGACTACTCCATATACACCTCAGCAAAATGGAGTTGCAGAAAGAATGAACAAGACGTTGACGGAAAGGGCAAGAAGCATGCTCAGTGGTGCTGGGTTAGGACAAGAATTCTAGGCAGAGGCGGTGGAGACTGCATGTTACCTAGTCAAAAGATCACCTTTATCAGCAATGGAAGATAAGACTCCACAAGAAGTATGGACTCGTAAGAAACCTTCTCTTTCACATCTAAGGGTATTTGGATGTGATGCATATGTACATGTTCCAAAGGAGAAAAGAACCAAGTTGGATAGTAAATCTGAAAAGTGCATCTTTATTGGGTATAAGGATGGTTTAAAGGGTTATGGGCTTTGGAACCCAGTAACAAGGAAAGTTGTGTACAACCGAAATGTGGTGTTCAGAGAGGTGAAATATGTTATTAAACATGAAGTCCAACCAGAGGAACCTGAAAAGATAGAGTTTGAGCTAAAAGAGGAAGAATGAGACTCTACAGTAGAGGAGGAATCAGAAAATGAAAAGCCACAAACTCCGGCTGTGAGAAGATCAATCCGAGAAAGAAGGCATCTAGAAAGATATAGTCTATCTGCCTTCTATTCAAATTTTTCTTTATCTCTTACTGATGATCATCCCAAAATTATAAAAGGAAGCAGTAGATTCAGAGGATGGAAAACTCTGGAAAGAGGCCATGGTTGATGAAATGGCATCTTTGCACAAAAATGAGGCTTGGGATCTAGTGGAGTTGTCGGTTGGAAA
This sequence comes from Pinus taeda, assembly GCA_000404065.3. Taxonomy (NCBI): domain Eukaryota; kingdom Viridiplantae; phylum Streptophyta; class Pinopsida; order Pinales; family Pinaceae; genus Pinus; species Pinus taeda. The sequence goes on from APFE031609691.1 coordinate 3,157, forward strand.
GAAACTCATTGGCAGCAAATGGGTGTTCAAAAAGAAGACAAATGCAAAAGGAAAGGTGGAGAAATACAAAGCTCGGTTGGTAGCAAAAGGTTATTCCCAGCTGTCGGAAATTGATTTTGGTGATATTTTTTCTCTTGTTGCCAAGGTAACTTCTATTAGATTACATTTATCTGTTGCTACTGCTTTTGATTTTGAGGTAGAACAAATGGATGTGCAGATATCATTTCTTCACGAGGATTTCGAAAAGGAAATCTACATGAAGCAACCTGAAGGCTTTGCGGTGAAGGGTAAGAAAAAACTAGTATGCAAATTAAAGAAGTCTCTGTATGGGTTAAAACAGTCACCAAGGATGTGGTATCGGAAATTTGATACATTTATACAGGAACTTGGCTTCACCATAAGCAAAGCAGATCACTATGTGTATTTTAAATTAATTGGTGACCGTGTTAGTTATCTGGTCTTGTATGTGTATGAAATGTTGCTGGTTGGAAATGACTAAGAAATTATCCAGGATTTGAAGACCTAATTATCCTCCAAATTCAACATGAAATATCTTGGTGCTGCAAACTATATTTTGGGCATGGAAATTAAAAGAAATCGAGCAAAGAGGAAGCTCTAGTTAAACCAGAGAAAGTATGTCGAGACAATACTACAGAGGTTTAAATTGCAGGATAGTAAACTGGTGAAAGTTCCTATTCCTGTAAGTGTGAAGTTATCTGCTGAACAGTGTCCCAAGACACAAGAAAAGGAAGAGGACATGTCCCGTGTTCCATATGCAAGTGCAGTCGGTAGCCTGATGTATGCAATGGTCTGTACTAGACCAAACATTGCACATGCAGTGGGAGTATTGAGAAGGTTTATATCAAAACCAAGGAAGGAGCACTGGACAACAGTGAAGCAAATTTTCAAGTATTTGCATGGCACTAGTGATTATGGTTTGTGCTACCAAGTAAGTCCAAGATTGGACAGAGTGTTGGATATTCGTGGCTTTGTTGATGCAAACTGGGCTGGGGATCTGAATCAGCGAAGATCTACAAGTGGGTATGTGTTTAACCTATTTGGAGGTGCAGTCAGTTGGATGAATAAGAAACAATCTGTAGTGGTACTATCAACTACAGAGGTAGAATACATGGCAGCCACTCATGCAAGCAAGGAAGCAGTTTGGTTTCAAAGATTGCGTTCAAGTATGGGGTTAGTACAGGAAGCTATAAGGATAGACTGTGATAGCCAAAGTGCAATTTTCTTGGCAAAGAACCCTGCATATCATTCACAGACAAAGCACATTGATGTTCAATATCACTTTGTGAGGGATATGATAGAAGACAAAAAGGTGTTGCTGGTAAAGGTGGACACTTTGAAGAACACTGCAGATGCATTAACAAAATCTGTGAGCTTTGAGAAGTTCTCTTGGTGTAGAGAGAGAATGGGCATTTCAGAGCTGGGAAAATGACTAAGTTCTCTTGTGGCCCCTTATGGAAAGAAAACAACAAGTGGGAGAATGCTGGGTTGTGTTATATTCTTTCCACGTAGTTAACAGGGGGTTTGAAGCACCCGTAACACCACTTTATGGGGTCCCTATGTTAGGTTGGGCGGACCTACCTATGGTTCTATGCATGATTTTTGCACATGTTTTTTGGACCCGATGGTTTTCGGTCCATGGTATAGGACGTGATGGTTTTCGGTCCATGGTATTGGATGCTTCGGCATGTATAAATATGTATTGTAACATTGAAAGGAACATAATGAAAAAAATCAAGCTGGTAGTCCTGGTTTTGGAATCCAATGGGAAAATCTCTTTGTATATGTGTTTCATGTGTTATGCTCTTGCATTGTTTATTTTTTGTGTTTTAGAATTCGTATGCAGTTAATTTCTGTACGGGGTTAAAACCTACAGTTTCAAAGTCATAATCAACTAAAAATTCCAAGCATCTAATTTGTCTAGTATTTAAATTTGGTTGTATGAACAAGTGCTTCAAACCATTGTGGTCAGTTCTCAATTCAAACCTTTTCCCAATGAGGTAATGCCTCCACATTTTTTAAGGCATGTATGAAGGTTGCCAACTCTAATGAGGCATAGTTCCTTTCATTCTCTTTCAACTTCCTTGATTCGTAACATATCACATGTCCATTTTGCATGAGAACTCCTCCAAGTCCCTGCTTACAAGCATCAATGCACATAATGAAAATTTCATTTGGATCAACTATCTTCAACATAGGTGCACTTGTTAACATTTATATATACTGAAAGGCCTCTTCACATTTACTATAACATTCAAATTTCACACCTTTCTTTTGTGAGGAAGTGATAGGATGGGATATTTTTAGAATACCTCAATAAAATCTCATATAGTAGCCTGCTAAGCCCATGAAGGATCCCACCTCTATCACATTTTTAGGTGTAAGCCACTCTTTGATTGCTTTTTTATCTTTTTTGGATCTACTGCTATCCATTCCTTTGAAATGATATGACCCAAATAGTGAATTTGACTTTGATAAAATGAGAACTTACTTAGCTTGGCATACAGTTGATGCTTTCTAAGTGCCTGTAATACCATCCTCAAATGTTGTTCATGTTCTTGCTCAGATTTGGAAAACACCAAGATGTCATCCAAAAATACAAAAACAAACTTATCCAGATAATTCCAAAAAATTCCATTCATAAGGCACATCAAACACTTGGTGCATTAGATAACCCAAATGGTACCACCATGAACTCATAATGCCCATATCATGTTCGAAATGTTGTCTCATTTATTTCTTGTTCCTTAATCCTTACTTGATTAAACCTTGATTTCAAATCAATTTTTGAAAACACCTTATTTCCATTGAGCTGATAAAAAATGTCATCTATTCTTGGCAAAGGACATTTGTTCTTCATAGTTACCTTGTTCAGCTTCCTAAGATAAATACACAACCTTAATGTATCGTCCTTCTTTTTAAAGAGAGCATTAGGGCACCCCAACATGACATTCTTGGGCATATGTACCCTTTCTTTAAGAGTTCTTCTAACTACATTTGTAATTCTCTAAGTTCTAGCATGCTCATCCTGTATGGTGTTTTAGACACTAGGGTAGCTCCAGTTTAACAACGTCAAGTTAAAAGTTCATGCAATAAAGTTAATAAAGGAAAAATAATACCAAGGTCATAGGACACATATTCCAAGATGAATGTTGGGGAAAACATCCTAGTGGGCGTTCATTTGGTTTATTATGGCTAAGGGAAATTGGAAAAGGCTTTGGAAAGGCAAGAGGCATTAATTAGCATTTTATTTATGAAAATAAAGGAAATTAAGAGAAAATGAAGGTGAAAAGTCAACATGTTGCATGTGAGGAGGAATTGAAGGAAAATAATGGAAATTGAAGAAAATAGAGGCCTCATTAATAAAAAGGCTTCTGAGGATTAGTTCATAACCTTAGTGATTTTAGTTTTGGAGGTCTCTCTATTCTCTCTACTCTCTCGTACTCTTGCACACTTGGAGCATTCCTGGAGCACTCTAGCATTAGAGGAAGGAAGGCAAAGGAAGGACAATAAAGTAAAAGGGAAGCAAAGATCAAGCAAGGAATAGGTTGGATCAAGCAGCTACAACGGGATTACTTGCAGGTGTCGAGTTGGATGTATGATTTCCTTGCTAGTTTTGGCATGCATGATACATGCATGTGTGTATTTCGTTCTCTTGTTATCATTGGCATGGATTTTACCTAGTGTGGAAATGGTTTTCAATCTTTCCTTTCCATTTCCAGATAGCCATGGTGTGATGGGGTTCTTTTACTTGGTTGAGTTAGATTGTCGAATGGTTTCGAAACTGAGTGGAGTGGTCTCAGTAAAATTACCAAAGGCCCAAGAATCCCTTAACTGGTAATGGTGAGATACACTGTAAAGCCTAAGGGTGGAGATAGGAAAATTCCTCATGGAGAGATCTAGAGGCATCCATGCTTCTTTAGGGCCTAGTGATCCCTTGACTAGTATATGATGGGATTGCGGTAAATCCTGTAGTGTATGTTTCTTTGTTTGGGCCTAGGAATCCCTTGACCAGTAATGGTAGGATACACGATAAATCCTGTAGTGTATGTTTCTTTGTTTGGGCCTAGGAATCCCTGGACCGGTAATGGCAGGATACACGGTAAATCTTGGTGGTATAGATGAGGGTTTCAGGCCTAGGAATCCCTTGACCAGTAATGGTGGGATACATGGTAAATCTTTAGGAAGACCTGGTTGGTTTTGTTGTGAGTCCCACATTCATGCTTGGAATATGGCATATAGATGAGGGTTTCGGGCCTAGGAATCCCTTGACCGGTAATGGTGGGATACATGATAAATCTTGAGGAAGCCCTGGTTGGTTTTGTTATGAATCCCACATTCATGCTTGGAATATGGCATGGGGATGATTGGATTAAAGAAAGATTTGGTTCAACCCAAGCTATGGTCGGGTGGTATGTGGAAGTCCCTGACTTGGTTGTCTTTTGCATATGTTAATAAAAGCTCGTTTCCCATGGTATTTCATGAGTAAATGTGCTTGTTATTATGCGACTTTGATGGTTGTTATATCATTGTTATTTTTTGGTTATATGTTGGTTATAAGCATGGTTTTATGACAAACTTTGGTTATGGCTCTCATCATGTTTTATTTAGTAAATGAAATGTTAATGAGTATATGACCTAATAGATGATAATGCAACCATTGTGAGAGGGCATCAGAACTTCTTAACGAATCTCAGATAAGTATGAGGTCCCTATGTTCATATGTGTTTATATGAAAAGTACATTACATGTTTATGATGTGTTTGATGAAATGTCTGGCATGGTTAGGATGAGTTTGGTCAATTGTTGATTCAAGTTTTGCATTAGAGGACTGGTCTTCTTGTTATTTATCATTTCTAATAATTTCATCAAGTTCTGGGTAGAGGCCTGAGTCTTATCCCTGAAAAAGTGGCTCAAAATTTGGGGTCGTTAGCACATAACTACTTGAAAAAGATTGCATTCGCATGGAGGCCTTGTTGTGGAAGCGACTGGAGGCTTACAGTCACATGGAGGGCTTGTCATGTGAGTGATTGGGGGTATATTTCAGTCAAAAGGAAAGTTAACTCGGGGGTTGGGCATCTTGAGTGGTTGGTTATCGTATGGGGTTCTTGTAGCTCCTGAGGAAGGTCAGTTTGGTTTTGGTTTGTCGTTTCAACTTCCTTAAATGTACTTGGGGAGTTGAATCATATCATAGTAACTCTTCATCACATGTTTACCCAAGTGGATTAGTTAGCTTGGATAAATGTGGGAGGAGGGTGTTACAGAGTGGTATCAGAGCATGGTTCACCCCTTGGACTGGATGGGCGAAATGTGCTTGTCATGCATGCATGTAGATTGTATATGTGCTTGTTATGTATGCATGGTGGTGGTCATTGTTATAATTGTGTTGTCATGTAGAGGCTGATGAAGTGTTGTTAGAATGTGTTGTCGTGAATGCATGTCAACTAAATATGCATTTGTTGTGCATGTCAGTGTCTATATGTTGTTATGCATGCATTGTGTCTAGTTGGTGTTATAGTTGTGGCATCATACATGGTAACCAGGATGATGATTGAGATGATATCTATATATTGTTATGATTATGATTATTCATGTATTTTGCTAATTTGGTTGATCTTGCAGACGAGATATCCTCCCCTAAACTATACTGAGGTATGTTGATTATGTTTATATTTTGGTTTAGCTGACATGGTATACTTGCAGGAAGAAGATTAAAGATGACTAGCAATATGGTAGTCTACAGTTCACGAGACTTTCCCTATAGATTAGATGAGCAACATGGTGATGAGTACCCCCCTCACATAGCAAACACTTTGATAAGTTTGAAGGCAGAAATAAGGAGTTGCAAAGCAGATAATGATAGGGTAATTAAATTATAAAAGAGACTTTCTAGGGAACAGGAGAAACAAGAAGAGGTTAATGCAATGATTCTTAAGAGCTTGTTGGACTTGTAGAGGTAGGGAACACTTAAGATCGGTCATGGATAGGAGGACAAGGCTAATGGAGCATATGGTAGCATATCTAATGATGGACACAAGTTGGACATGGATGATACTGTCAGGGATGGCAGATTCTTGGATACACAGGATAAATGAGGCAATGGACATGGGATTTACTCTAGTTCTAGTGCAGACAAGTACCATTGTCATCATCGCTATCATTTTTACAGGAGGAGTGACAAGGGATATTTATCTGATGAGTTCAAGAAAGCCAATCCACGTACATTTTATGGAGAAATGAAGAAGTCACGGGATGCAGAAGCTTGGTTTCTTTGAAATTAATAAGTTCTTTAGATTGCATGATTACTATGAGAACATGAAAGCCAGGATAGCTATGTTCAGTCTTAAAGGCAAAGCGGACATTTGGTGGGAAGAAGTGAAGAATGTCAGAGGCATTAAGGAACAAGAGTTGACTTGGAGGGAGTTAAAAATAGTTTTCAAGAAGAAGTATATATCATAGAGATACTATGATGATAGGGTGAAATATTTCTATGAGTTGAAGATGTGATCGATGACGGATGAGGAGTATACTAGAAAATTCTTGGAGTTGTTGAGATATGTGCCTTATCTTAAGGAGGAGAAAGTGAAGATTCAAAGATTCATCAGTGGGTTGTCAGTAACTTTCAAAGATAAGATCGAGTTTGATGAGACTAGATCATTGGAGGAAGCCATCAAAAAGTTGAAACATTGTTGCAAGTAATCAAGCGTAAGACAAAATCTCAGCAAGGTTGGAAAGGGAAATACAAAGCTAAGGGAAAGTGGTAACTGAATCGAACAAGACCTTAGGATGCAGGTGAGAAAGAGAATGTGGTACCTTACAAGAAGTTTATTGTAGTTAGATAACTACATGGATCACAACCCGGAGGGCAGCAGAATAAAGGTGATGGTAAGGGACAGTTGCAGTGTTGGATATGTGGCAAGGAGCATCTCAAGAAGGATTTTCCATCGTATTAGGGTGGTAGGCCTCAAATATATAGTGCACATGAAGCACAGATAGTTGGGGATGTTTGAGAGAGCATTCCTCAAATCTATGCAACATTGGATAACAGGAAATTGGATCACCAGACATCTATTATCGAGATGGAAGGTAAGATTTTTTATCAAGTTGTTTCTATTTTGATTGATCATAGATCTAATAATAGTTATGTTATGTTAGCCCCCTATACTACTAGTGTAACCCCTTATTATTATTAGTACAACCCTCTTATTATATTGATGTACCCATGTAGTGCCCATATTGTTACTATTGTGCCCCATAGAAGCCCACTATTGTTATTATTGTGCCCTTATATTATTATTGTTATGTAGGCTCTGATTATATAATGACCCCTTAGGCTCCTATATATAGAAAGGAGGTCTTTTCATTTGTATCATCCAAGAATTGTTCATTTATATAATGTAAAGGAGGTTTCCCCCTCGAAGAGGCTGAATTCTAAGGCGTTGATCTATCTTTTCTATCTTTTCTTGAGCTGGTTTCATAACATGTTAATCCTGACCTGGTGGATAAGTGTGGTTTGAATAAAGAAGTGCATGCAGAATATTAGTTAGTGTAGTTGGCTACAGGTACTAAGAAGAGAGTTCATCATTGGGTAAGAGCTTGTGCATTTGAGTTGAATGGTATGCCTACATCAACACATTTCAATGTGCTTCCTTTGGGATCATACAATATGTTGTTGGGTATGGACTAGTTGTATCTTCATAGGACCAAGGTGGATTTTTATGACAAGGCTATGGGGTGCTTGGATGACAATGGAGAACAAATGATCTTGTAGGGTAAGAAGAAGGAAACATCAGTTAGAATGGTTACAACTATGCAGGCGAAGCGTAGTTGCAGGAAAGGAAGTGTATTGTTTGTAGTGAATATTTCTAGTGATAAAGGTAAGGATGTTGAGGATGCAAAGGTATTGAGTAGGTACCTAGTTTTACAACAATTTCATGGCGTGTTCCCATTAGAGACTTCAAATTTACTGCCTCATAGGGAAGTGGAATTTTCTATTGAGTTGGTAACAGGGAAACACCAACATCAAAGACACCGTACATGATGATCACACCAGAGTTAGTGTAATTGAAGTTGCAATTGAAGGAGATGCTTGACAAGGGATACATTAGGCCAAGTGTGTCGCCTTGGGATGCACGAATGTTATTTATGAAGAAGAAGGATGGTACTCTTAGGTTATGCATTGACAACAACCAATTGAACAAGGTAACCATCAAGAATAGGTATTCGTTGTCGAGGATGATGACTTGTTTGACCAATTGAAGGGAGTAGTGGTGTTCTCGAAGATTAATATTAGATTGGGATACCATCATGTACGCATTAAAGAAGAGGACATCTACAAGACTACTTTTCAGACCAGGTATGGGAATTATGAGTTTGTTGTAGTTCATTTTGGTTTGACTAATGATCCAACTATTTTTATGTGCTTGATGAAGGGTGTTGCATCTTTATTTAAACAAGTTTGCTATTGTAGTATTCATTGATGATATCTTGATATATTCTAAGAATGAGGAAGAACATGTTGAACACTTAGCCGCAGTAATGAGATTTCTAAGAGAGCATCAGTTGTATGCCAAGCTTAGGAAATATAGTTTCTTTCAGATAGAGGTACATTACTTAGGACATGTAGTTTCCAAAGAAGACATAACAGTGGATCCAGATGAGATAAAATCTATCATGGAATGGGCAACTACTAGGAATGTAGATGAGGTAACATTATTTATAGGGTTAGCAAGTTATTACAGGAGGTTCATCAGGAAATTCTCACATGTTTCTTATCATATTACATCATTTCAAGGAAAGGTAAGAAATTTGAATGGATAGAGGAATGTGCAATAAGTTTTGAGCAGTTGAAACAGTTGTTAAAAAATCCTCCAATTCTAAAGATTGCAGATTTGGACAAAGAGTTTGTGGTGTGTGTAGATGCATGTAAGAGAGGAGTTGGTGGATTATTGATGCAGGAAGGACAAGTGGTATGTTATGAATCAAGGAAACTGAAGGAGCACAAGCAGAATTATGTTACACATGATCTTGAGTTAGCAGTGATCGTCCATGCATTAAAGATATGGAGACACAATCTACTTGGCAGGAGGTTTGTATTGATGAGCGACCACAAGGGATTGAGATACCTATCTGACCAACTAAATCTGAATGCCAGATAAGCTAGATGGTTGGCCATGATCAGTGGGTTTCATTTTGCACTAGTAGAAAATGATGAAATTAGTGACTAAAAAAGTTAGTCACCGCAACTTTTCTAGGTGAAATACTACAACAAATGAGCAATCTTAACTGACCCAAATAAAAACGACTAACATAAACTACTAATTTAGTCCCAGGTTAAAATATATAACTAGCTAATAAGTAATACAACTAAAAATGACTAACGTGAATGACTAATTTAGTATAGGAACAAAAATATGACTACCTAACAAGTACTAAAATAATATGAATCAATCGTTTAAGTTAGTCATTTGAATTGTGTGAGTAATTAAACTTACAAGTGATAGTGGATTCAAAGGTTGCTATAGATTGAATGAAAGATTATACTTCCTTAAACACTTCTTTATTGATTAGTGGATTATTAGAGTTATAGAGCTTATTAGAATGTTCGGGTTTATATCCTTTGATCACATTCATAGGGAATTAAATTCAAAGGTTAACAAATTATCCAAAATGGGAGACGTGGGATTACAGTTAGGTCAAATACAATATGAAGAATACCTGCAAAGAGAAGCATTGGTTAATTAGTAGAGGACATATTTCCCTTAGTAACGAGAACATTCTAAAGAAATATAAACATTATAACGACACACAAAGATTTCACTCACGTTTAGCAACAAATAGAAACTTTATCACAAAATCAAAATACCAATTAGTAGAACAAATTCAAATCCCAATACTCTTCACTTATCTTGATTACCCAAATTCAATGACATGTGAAGGATATATATATATATATATATTATATATATGAGAATAGAGAGAGAGAGAGAGAGAGAGAGAGAGAGAGAGAGAGATCAAAATAAAATTCATCCATAAACACTTGCAACTTCGAAACTTGCTATCTTGGTCAAAGAATTAAGTCTAATAGTTTTGTTTAATGGTTCATGGAACAAGATATTTTGAGAGTTTTGGACTGTCCCAATCACTTCCTATTAGGATCAAGACACCCAAATCCTATGTTGATTTACAATATAAGTAACTAAGGGATCATTCGCATAGTGATTTTGACTGTAAATTCTACGAAGGCATACATACTCGACCCCCTCAAAATTTGAACCTGTGATGTGACCTGTTATAAGGAAACACATGCTCTTAACCATTAACCCCACTTAAGATGTATGTACACATAAATGAAAAAATATAAATATATTAAATTCACTATATTAATATTATAATCTCAATCAACATCTACCAAATCAATCCACTATACCCATAAAACTTTAAATTATAAAATCAAGATTCTCCTCCTATAACTAATATACCTAATAAGATGGTAAATATAAATTACATCTCATATAAATATTTAAACCTAAATTACCATTATATGTTGTATCATCTTAATCACTAAAACACTCCAAGAATAACCTAAAAAAAATCAAAATTTCAAAACACTTTATATATTTACGTAAATGTAAGAATATCAATATAATAAAAGAACCCAATAAAATGATCATTTTTAACAATAATATAAACTTAAATTATTATTATAATATCTTATCTTAACCATTAAATTCCTTTAAAGATATATTTAATATTATAATATATTAACCAATTAAAATTTTGATATTTATATATAATATATTTATATGTAATATATTTATGTATTGGAATGGGAATTTTTTTATATGTTATGTATTAAAATATACATTTTTTAAAATTAATAAAATACAAACTATTAAAAATATATAAAGCCTGTCTGTTGTGAATTAAGGGAAGGAAAGGGCCCATTTTTGGGCTCTCTCGCTATATTTTCTTTTTTCGTGGGTTGAAGATTAAGCTGGTTTCTAATTTCTCGCCGAGAAGAGCTTATGAGCATAAGATGCGTTGTAACGTTGGTAGGGATGGGGTGAAAATAAGAGGAAATGAGGGTTGGTTCCTATAGAGCCTGTATCTCTGTACCCCAACTCATATCTCTAGGCCCCATCTCATTCCTCAAAAGTAGGGGAGAATCTAATTTATAGACACATTTTTATAGCAAATGCATTACAAATGCAAAAAAGAAAATGGAGGAGGTAGAGAGAGTAATTAGAGTCAAAAGACTCACAACTTTAGAAGATAGTATTTAGCGTCCCTCTGCTTGATTTCTGGTTAGGTTGTTGGTTTACAGCAGGGATAATAACTAGCGTCCCAGGTGGAGAAGAATCTAAGGTAAGGGAGTTGCAGAGCTATGACAAAAGATAAGGATAATTGTTTTTTGGGCTAGTGATATGGTTTGGCATAACCGAAGGCATGTCCAACAAAATTTATCAGGCATAAGCCAATTCCAACACCAATTCTTCCTCTCTGAAGAGGCACTCTATGTAGAATCAAGTGAAAGAAGCGCTGCGCATTTTGTAGGATACAGAGCAACCTATTGAATTCTAAGATTTAGATCAATCTATTATGGACATGTGTGTTGAGAAGAAGGCTTTGGTAGAGGGAAAATTAATGCATGCCCATATATTCCAGTGGGGATTCATGGCGGACATATTTTTGGCAAGTACCCTTATCAACATATATTCTAAAAGCAGTTGCACTTTGGCAGAATCCCGAAGAGTTTTCGACCAATTGCCAGAACGAGATGCGGTCTCATGGATTTTCATTATCATAGCTTATTCTAAGCAAGGACTTCGTGAAGAGGCAAAGAAACCTTTTTTTCCAAATGAAATGATTGGGTTTTCAGCCCGACGAGTACGCCTTTGTCAACATTCTACCAACATCCTGGGACTCGGGGGTTGTGGAGGAGATCCATGGACAAATAGTTGTTTGTGGATTTGAACAAAACGTCATCCTGAGGAATATCCTTGTGAAGATGTATACAAAATGTAGGAGCATCGAGAATTCACGCTATGCGTTTGACAAAATGCCTCAACCATACGTGTTCTCCTGGATGATGTTGGTTGTGATGAGATTAAGCTATGAACCTGGTTGGAAAAATATCAAATCCCTTATGCAAATGTTCTGGGTGAAGGAGCCACACTTCTCGATTTTGAGAGAGATTATTTTTATGCCTAGGAAACCAGACAAATGATTCATTCGCCTCCAGGTGATCATGGATTCCTATTCTGGAAAATGGACTTAATGTAATTATCCCGTGGCACTACTTTTATCTGCTGCGTCATTTTATGCAGTTGAATTTGGAGTATAAAAAACTTGAGTGCCTTGATTTGAGTTTTAATTAGTTATCTTAAGCAATATCTCCTAATATTAAAGAGCTAAGAGGCCTGTGAGATCTAATATTGGGAAGTAATTCATTATCTGGGAATGTAATTCAAGAGTTAGGTTCCCTGGCTTGATTAAGAGTGCTAAACATGAGCGTTAATTCTTTCAGTGGAAAAATTCCGATGGAGTTAGGCAATATCTGACTTTGATTACCAGGATGTTGGAGGTAATAGTCTATCAGGAACCATACCAACACATTTGGGTAACCAGTCAAAGTTATCAATGCTTGACCTTAGGAATGGGTTTTTGTCTAGAAATCTCCCTCCCGAGCTTGGTAAACTCATAAATTTGTAATATTTAGAGGTATCAAATAACTCGCTTTCAGGAAACATCCCTTCATATATTAGAGACATGGTGAACTTGGTAGACCTCACCCTAGGAATCAACAAGTTTTTTGGCCCTTTGCCTATAGAAATTGGCAATCTTGTTAATTTGGTAAATCTTTATTAGCCTTCGTGCGTGCTAAGAGGACCGATTCATGAAGAGATTGGCAATATGAGAAGCTTAGAAAAATTAGACCTGTCAAACAATCCTCTGCGCTCTCCCATCCCAAATTCCATTGGAAAGTTGCATAACCTTACAATTCTGGATCTTGTGAATGTTGAATTGAATGGTTCAACCCCATCAACACTTGGTAAATGTAAATATTGAATCATTGTGGTGTCAACTTTCAATTCTCTCACAGGTTCGCTTCTTGATACTCTTGCAGATCACTCCCTTATTTCATTCTCCACAAAAAAAAAATAAATAAAATCATTTGATTGGAATCATACCTTCTTGGTAGGGAAGGTGGTGGAAATTTGATTACATTCTACTTGCTTCAAATCATTTTAGTTGCCACATTCCTTCAGAGCTTGAGAATTGTTCCTCAAAGACTCATTTGAGTCTAAGCAACAACCAATTGACAGGCTATATTCCTCTTGAGCTATACAATGCAAAGTTTCTTAGTGAGATTGAATTGGAGAATAACATGCTTCTGAGTACTATTGAGAATACATTTCTCAATTGCAAAAAGTTGACCCAGTTGATCTTGAATCATAACCAGATTACTGGAAGGATTATTGAATCATCTAAACCAATTTGAGATGATTATTTTGTGTTGCCTCTCTCTGCATGCTTATGCTCGTACATGACTGATGTTTATCTTTATCTACAATAAACACAAACAGGGTATGAAACAAAACAGGGAACCTTTTAAACATGAGGTCAAATTACCTAAACTAGCATTATCAACTAATCCCATTTCTTTATTGACATGCACTTTTTCTACCCCTATCTTTGAATTTGAATGCCCTTCACATGTTTGATATTTTGACATTCTGATAAGGTGAGTTGGTTTTGTTTATAGAGATTGCAGTTCTTGGATTGGAGAAGGACTTTCATACGCAACCCGTACAGGATCGTGTGGTTTTTGTTTGTATTTATTTTAAGTACATTTGTTTCAAACATGGATGGAGAAGCTCCTCTAGCGTTCGGAAATGGCCTAGATGAGTACATTTGCTTCAAACATGGATGGAGAAGCTCTTCTAGCGTTCGGAAATGGCCTAGATGATCCAAAAGGCATTGGTGACTGGAATACCAATTCTTATCCTTGTTAGTGGAAAGGAGTGGAGTGAAATGGAACTATTTCGGTCTATGTCTCACTCCCGAATATAGGATTATGAGGCAAAATCTCTTCACAACTTGGGTTCCTTGTGTATTTGGAAATACTAAACCTCACAAGAAACCTCCTTTATGGTCCCATTCTACTTCAAATATGAAGTTTTAAAAAAACTTAAGTGCCTGGATTTGAGTTGTAATAAGTTATCTAGAGTAATCTCTCCTAATATTAAAGAGCTGAGAGACCTGGAAGGTCTGGTATTGGGCAATAATACATTATCTGGAAATGTAATTCAAGAGTTAGATTCCCTGACTAGCTTGAGTGCTACACACGAACATTATTTATTTCAATGGAAATCTATCTTTGTGACTTGGAGTACCTGGATGTTGGAAGTCATAGTCTTTCAGGCACCATACCGACACATTTGGGTAACCTGTCAAAGTTGTTAGTGCTTGAACTTAGGAATGATTTTTCGTCTGGAAATCTTCCTCCTGAGCTTGGTAAGCTCATAAATTTGCAATATTTAGATCTATCAAATAACTCTCTTTCAGGAAACATCCCTGCATATTTTGGAGTCGTGGTGAACTTGGTATACCTCAACCTAGGAATCAACAAGTTTTTTGGCCCTTTTCTTGCATAAATTGGCAATCTTGTCAATTTGGTAAATATTTATTCACCTTCGTGCATGCTAAGAGGATTGATTCCTAAAGATTGGAAATCTGAAAGTCTTAGAAAAAATAGACCTATTAAACATTCCTATGCACTCTCCCATCCCAGATTCCATTGGAAGCCTGCAAAACCTTACATTTTTGAATCTTTTTAATGTTAAATTGAATGGTTCAATCCCAACAGTGCTTGGTAAATGTAAAGATTTAAGCACTGCGGCATTAACTTTCCATTCTCTCATAGGTTCGCTTCCTTATACACTTACATATCTTTCCCTTATTTCATTCTCCGAAGAATAAAATCAATTGATTGGAACTCTGCCTTCTTGGTTTGGAAGGTGGTGGAAAGCTGACTACATTCTACTTGCTCCAAATCATTTTAGTGGCCACATTCCTTCAGAGCTTGGGAATTGTTCCTCAATTACTCATTTAAGTCCGAGCAACAAACAATTGACAGGCTATATTCCTCAAGAGCTATGCAATGTAAAGTTTCATAGTGAGATTGACTTGGAGAATAACATGCTTCTGGGTACAATTGAGAATACATTTATCAATTGATCCAGTTGATTCTGAATCATTACCAGATTACTGGAAGGATTCCCGAATCATCTAAATCAGTTTGAGAAGATTATTTTGTGGCTGCCTCTTTCTGCATGCCTGTGCTCGTACAGGATTAATGTTGATCTTTATCTAAAATAAACACAAACAGTGTATGAAACGAGAGTGGGAATCTTTTATACGTGAGTTCAAGTGGCCTAAACTAGCATTATCAACTTATCCCATATCTTTATTGACATGCTTTTTTTCTACCCCTATCTTTGAATTTGATTGTGCTTCACATGTTTGATGTTTTGACATTCTCATAGTGTGAGTTGGTTTTGTTTTCAAAGATTGAAGTTCTTGGATTGGAGCAAGAATTTCATATACAACCCTTATAGGATGGTGTGGTTTTTGTTTCGATTTATTTTAAGGACATCTACTACAAACATGGACGGAGAAGCTCTTCTAGCATTCATAAATGGCTTGAATGATTCAAAAGGCATTACTGACTGGAATACGAATTCTTCTAATTTTCAGTGGAAAAGAGTAGAGTGCAATGGAACTATTGTGGTCTCTATCTCATTCCCGAATATAGGATTACATGGTAAAATCTCTCCACAACTTGGGTTTCTTATGCATCTAGAAATACTAAGCCTCACAAGCAACCTCCTTTATGGTCCCATTCCACCTCAAATCTGGAGTCTTAAAAAACTTGAGTGCCTGGATTTGAGTTTTAATCAGTTATCTGGAGAAATATCTCCTAATATTAAAGAGCTAAGAGAACTGGAAGATCTAATATTGAGAAATATTGCATTATCTGGGAATGAAATTAAAGAGTTAGGTTCCTTAACTTGCTTAAGAGTGCTACACGTGAGCGTTAATTCTTTTAGTGAAAAAATTTCTATGGACCTAAACAATCTTTGTGACTTGGAGTACCTGGATGTTGGAGGTAATAGTCTATCAAGCGCCATACCAGCACAATTGGGTAACTTGTCAAAGTTATCAATGCTTGACCTTAGGAATGGGTTTTATTTTTGAAATGTCCCTCCCAATCTTAGTAAGCTCCTAAATTTGCTATATTTAGGTGTATTAAATAACTCTCTTTCATGAAACATCACTTCATATATTGGAGCTATGGTGAACTTGGTAGACCTCAGCTTAGGAATCAACAAGTTTTTTGGCCCTTTTTCTACATAAATTGGCAATCTTGTCAATTTGATAAACCTTTATTTGCCTTCATGCATGCTAAGAGGACAAATTCCTGAAGAGATTGGAAATCTGAGAAGCTTAAAAAAAGTAGGCTTGTCAAACAATCCTCTGTGCTCTCCCATCCCAGATTCCATTGGAAACCTACAAAACCTTACAATTTTGATGTTGAACTTAATGGTTCAATCCCAACGGCTCTTGGCAAATGTAAAATTTAAGTGTTGTGGTGTTAACTTTCAATTCTCTCACACGTTCACTTCCTGATAAACTTGCAGTTATCTCCCTTATTTCATTCTTCGCAGAATAAAATCAGTTGATTGGAACTCTACCTTCTTGGATGGGAAAGTGGTGGAAGGTTGACTACATTCTACTTGCTTCAAAATATTTTAGTGGCCACATTCCTTTAGAGCTTGGGAATTTTTCCTCAATGACTCATTTGAGTCCGAGAAACAATCAATTGACATGCTATATTCCTCTAAAGCTATGTAATGCAAAGTTTCTTAGTGAAATTGACTTGGAGAATAACATGCTTTTGGGTGTTATTGAGACTACATTTATCAATTGCAAAAGCTTGGCCCAGTTGATCCTAAACCATAACCTGATTACTGGAAGGATTCCTAAATCAATTTGAAATGATTATTTTGTGGTTGCCTCTCTCTTCATGCATGTGCTCGTACATGAAAAGTGTTGATATTTATCTACCATAAACACGAACAAGGTATGAAACAAGAATGGGAATATTTTAAACATGAGTTCAAATGACCTAAACTAGTAGTATCAACTTATCCCATTTCTTTATTGACATGACTTTTTTCTACCCCTATCTTGTGAATGCACTTCAGATGTTTGATGTTTTGACATTTTAATAAGGTGAGTTGGTTTTGTTTTCAGAGATTGAAGTTCTTGGATTGGAGCAGTACTTTCATATACAACCCTTATAGGATGGTGTGGTTTTTGTTTCTTTTTATTTTAAGGACATCTACTTCAAACATGGATGGAGAAGTTATTATGGCATTCAGAAATGGCCTAGATGAGTTAAAGGCATTGCTGACTGGAATACCAATTCTTCTCCTTGTCAGTGGAAAGGAGTGGAGTGCAATGGAACTGTTGTGGTCTATATTTCATTCCCGAATATAGGATAATGAGGAAAAATCTCTCCACAACTTGGGTTTCTCGTGCATATAGAAATACTAAACCTCACAAGCAACCTCCTTTATGGTCGCATTCCATGTCAAATCTGGAGTCTTAAAAGCTTAAGTGCTAGGATCTGAGTTTTATCCAGTTATCCAAAGCAATCTCTCCTAATATTAAAGAGTTAAGGGACCTGGAATATCTAGTATTGGGAAGTAATGCATTATATGGGAATGTAATTCAAAGTTAGGTTCCCTGACTTGCTTAAGAGTGCTAGACGTGAGTGTTAATTCTTTCAGTTGAAAAATTCCTATGGAGCTAGGCAATCTTTGTGACTTGGAGTACTTGGAAGTTGGAGGTAACAGTCTATTAGGCACCATACCAGCACATTTGGGTAACTTATCAAATTTATCAGTGCTTGACCTTGCGAATGGGGTTTTGTCTAGAAATGTCCCTCCCAAGCTTGGTAAGCTCATAAATTTGCAATATTTAAATGTATTAATTAACTCTCTTTCAGGAAACATCCCTTCGTATATTAGAGCAATGGTGAAATTGGTAGAGCTTAGCCTAGGAATCAACAAGTGTTTTGGCCCTTGGCCTGCAGAAATTGGAAATCTTGCCAATTTGGTAAATCTTTATTCACCTTCGTGCATGATAAGGGGACCGATTCTTGAAGAGATTGGGAATCTGAGAATATTAGGAAAATTAGACCTGTCAAACAATCCTATTTGCTCTCCTATCCCAAATTCCATTAGAAACCTGCAAAACCTTACAATTTTGATGATGAACTAAATGGTTCAATCCCAGTAACGTTTGGTAATTGTAAAAATTAATTTAAGCACCATGGTGTTAACTTTCAATTATCTCACACGTTCGCTTCCTAATACACTTGCAAATCTCTCCCTTATTCATTATCTGCAGAATATAATAAATTGATTAAAACTCTGCCTTCTTGGTTGGGAAGGTGGTGGAAAGCCGACTACATTCTACTTGCTTCAAATCATTTTACTGGTTACATTCCTTCAAATCTTGGGAATTTTTCCTCAACGGCTCATTTGAGTCTAAGCAACAATCATTTGATAAGCTATATTCCTCCAGAGTTATGCAATGCAAATTTTCTTAGTGAGTTTGACTTGGTGAATAACATGCTTCTCGGTACTACTGAGAATACATCTATCAATTGCAAAAACTTGACCCGACTGATCCTTAATCATAACCAAATTACTGGAAGGATTCCTGGATATTTTGGGAAGCTTCCTCTCCTCCTACTTGAGCTGGATCACAACAATTTTAGTGGTGAAATGCTTGAAAAGCTATGGATCTCAACAACCCTCTTGGAATTTAGCGTTGCATGCAACTTCCTAGAAGGCAAGCTCTCTGCCGAAATGGGTAAGCTCACAACATGATAGTGTTTGATTCTCAATGAAAATAATTTGGAAGAAGAAATACCAATGGAAATTGATAAATTATCAAGCTTGTTTGTGCTTTATTTGAATGGTAATCGTTTAAAAGGAAGAATTCCAACTGAATTGTTTAGTTTAACTACTCTGGACCTTGGAAAAAAAATATTTAAATGAAACAATTGCAAAGGATATTGGTAGGTTACTGCAACTGGAATGTTTGGTTCTTTATCATAATGATCTTTCTGGTCCTATTCCTACAAAAGTTGTGGTTGATTTTCAACATATTGACATTACAGATTCAAGTTATCTGCAACAACATGGAATGTTTGATCTCTCCTGGAATCAACATTCAGGGTCCATTCCTGAAGAACTTGGGGACCACATTGTCATTGTGGATTTGTTGCCAATAACAACAAACTCACATGAGGAGTGCCCAAGTCATTGGGTCGTCTTACAAAGTTAACAACTCTAGATTTATCAAACAATAATCTGGTTGGTGAAATTCTTAGGGAGATTGACTTGGAGAATAACATGCTTCTGGGTACAAGACCTTTGTGAAAAAATTAAAACTTACATATGTTGCATCAAGTGGGTGTGTTGTGCTTAACTAGATTGATTTATAGAAATGGATTACACTATTCTTGCATTCCGTAATGGATTTCTTCAGGCCTTTAAATAAGCTTCATTATTAATTTAATTTATTTTTATTTCACTGAGTCAAAATGTTTATATAACATAACAATACATTATTGTGCCTGGAGTACACCCTAAAATTGCTTCTGCTTGGCTAAGAGCTCGTCTTCCTCGGACGTAAGGAAACATGTTAACGACTCAAGACCTAAAGGCATTTGGCAGGAGTGAAAGCCCGCCCCCTTACGAACCACCAATGGGTTATTCTAGGTGGCGTGGTTTTCTTTGAATAACGGTGATGAGTCAGCCTACATTCACGGGTACCAGCTAGAGATGGTTGTCCTCACTGCTAGTTTGACAACTGAGTTATGATAAGTTTACCCACCCGTGAAAAAAATATAACAACAGATTACAACATCTCTTCCATACTGGGTCAAAGAGCATTAATTAGTTATGGAAAAAACAAATTCTCCATTATTAATTATGGAAAAGTTCTTATTAAAACTACTTGCTAGTTTATTTTATAGAAAAGTCAAAACTTTTTGTTACTTGCAAAAATCAAAATTTTATCTTAAAATTCTTTATTATCTTTAAAAGTTACTATGGATTAACTTTCCAATTTTAAGAGTTGGA
Source organism: Pinus taeda (assembly GCA_000404065.3). NCBI lineage: Eukaryota > Viridiplantae > Streptophyta > Pinopsida > Pinales > Pinaceae > Pinus > Pinus taeda. Next base: position 23,403 of record APFE031609691.1, read on the forward strand.
ACTACTATTTATTTGGAAAATAAAGTGGGGTAAATTTTAAATGTACCAGTCAAATTAACATTTAAAAAATTAATTAAATGTCATTAATGATGTGTCGATTTTAAAAATGTAAATGAATGATGATTAAAAAGTGAAATACAGGCAAATACTCATCAAATTTAATTATGGGTGGAAATGCTCACTAGATCTAGTTGCAGTCTCCGCCACCTCTCATTGAACAAAACACATCATCCCCCATCAACTTCTTGTCCATAATCTCACTGATGGCATTGACAAACAATATGTCTATCACATATTTGCACTCGACACTTGTCGATACAATGGGTGAGAAAGATATGCAACACTTGTTAATAAGTTGGGATATAAGAAACACTTGGCATTTGTTGATATGTTGTTGAAAAATTATGAAGGATACAATGAATGAATGACATTTTAACGTCCATGAGACTAAAAATAGTCTATGGGTGTTAAATTTGGACAACTAGGTCCAAACTCCATGTTCTGATGCTCAGATTAAGAGGCTAATATTTTTGTTGGATATTCCTCTTCTGAGAGTGTAAAATCCATATAAAAATAGTTCTTAATCCGATGAGCAGAATTATATTTTGACCATTTTATTATTCTAAAAAATTATATGTGCAAGGTCAGCCAGGTTTTGTATGTAGGGCTCACATGCCCAACAGATGTGTCACACACCCTCATTGATGGATATAAATACAGGAAAAGTTGGAGAGAATTCCATCACAAATCAACTCACATCTTCCTCTCTCATCCTAAAGAGTACGAGCTACCTGGAGGACGAATTTCAGCCACACGTGGGAAGGACGAAGAGGACAGACCGCACGACTGAGCTGTAGTATGATTTTCTGCTGCTAGGGTTTCGCAGAAAGTTTGACTAGCGTTGACTTTGGTCAACGCTTGGTCCAATCAAGCTGAAAACTTGTGGAAGGTTCGATTTTTGAAGGCCGTACTATCTGGCACAAAAATCGACGTCAAAGGGTTGACCGTTTTGCAGCTGCGTTGACTTTTAGCTTGCTGCCCCTGCGTTGACTTTTCAGGACAACATTGACTTTTGTAGAACTGACTTGGGTTGACTCATCTACTGGTTGGAGGGTTGTTTTGACACATGCTGGGCTGGCTGACCAAAGGAGACTTTGCTGGTTGAAGCATCCTGTTGACCGCCGAAACGAACACACACATTTTTCCTGTTTCTGATTTGTCTTCTGTAAGATCTGCTTATATGTTCTATCTGCATTTTACTTAACTACTTGTATGATTGCTGTGTGAAAAGTGAAATTGCTCTTAGCATAGAACATCTACAAAACTTTACATGGTATCAGAGCTGAGGTGAAGACAAACTCTATCTATAGCAATCATCATCGAAGGAAATGAATTCCACTAAGCTTGAATTCAGGGAGAATGACAAGCTGACTGGAAGTGATGACTTCCATGCTTGGAAGATGTTATTAGATCTCAAATTGGAAGATCATGATCTCCTAGATCATGTGACAGGGAAGATTCAAGAACCTCCATCAAATGCCTCTGCTGCTGTTAGAAACAAGTATAAGAAGGGAGAAATCAGAACAAAGCTGCTGATCAGGGAATCCATAAATAAGAGTCTGGTTGCCTACATATCTGAACTAGGCACATCCAAGGAGATGTATGACAAACTGATACTTATGTTCCAAGTAAACAATGTGAACCAAGTACTATTCCTCAAGAACAAGTTGAAGAATATGAAGAAGGGCCGAGACGAGTCTATTCAAACCTTCTTTATGAAGTTGACCGAAACCAGGAACAATCTGCTAGCTATTGGGGAGACAATAGCTGATCGTGAGATGGTTCTCACCACACTTGGAGGACTTCCATATGAATGGCAAGTATTCACAACTACCATTCTCAACAATAATACCATTCCTAACTTTGATGAGCTTCTGTCTAGATGTATGCAAGAAGAAACAAGGATGAAGGAATTTGATAATGAAAGAAATGCTGCCTATGTTGCTCATTCCCGAAAGAAGAACTCTGGTGGTTCTAAGGAAAAAGGAAGGACTAAGACTCAAAAGAAGAAGGGTAAATGTTTCACCTGCCATAGGACTGGACACTATGCTAGAGAATGCCCCTTCAAGAAGGATTCTCCCGATAGTGACGATAACAACAACAAACGAAGGAATGGGAATCGAAGAAATGACAAATCCAAAGGAAAGAGGAAGGCTCACTTTGGAGGAAACAATCAACCTTCTAAAAGGACCAGAAATACCAGGTATGAGGAGTCTAATGTTGTTGATAAAAGAAATGAGTATATTCTAGTATCTGCTCTCTCAGCTGCATCTCCACCCGACACTATGGATGTCTGGCTAATCGATAGTGGTGCCTCAAGACACATCACCGGATTCAAGGAAGCACTTTCTGACATGGTTGAAAGGATACTAATCTAGAAATTATCCTTGGGGATAATGCCACTTATCCTGTGAAAGGGACCGGGACTGTGACCCTCCACTTGTCTCAAGGACAAGTCCTCCGTCTACAAGATGTACTCTATGTACCCAAATTGAAGAAGAACCTTGTGTCTGTATCTGCCATGGAAGACAAAGGATTCAATGTAACTTTCTCTGATGGAAAGGTACTCATGTGGAAGAAGAGATTCAAGGAAGCTATTCAATTGGGTTTAGAGTTGGTACACTCTACCAGGTTGGAGGGAGTCCGTTGGGAGCTATGACCTGTGATACTATCCGTCAAACCGAACTATGGCACCGAAGATTTGGACACCTTCATTACAAGGCTCTTCCCGAAGCAAGGAAGGTGGTGACAGGATGCCTGATTTTGGAAATAATCATGAAGGTGTATGCAAGGGTTGTGCTGAAGGAAAACATACAAAGGGACCTTTC